>ML682055.1:1950767-2102235 GCA_007922195.1 Podocnemis expansa
ACCCCCAGGGGGCTGCAGTCCCCTGCAGCCGGAAACGAAATAGCAAGTTCGCGGTGCGAACCTGTTATTTCGTTTCCCCGCGTTTTTCCTTATTTCGAATTAACATTTTGTTAATTTGAAATAAGATATTTCGAAATAAGGTGTTATTTTGAAACAAGTTGTTTCGACACAACTTGTTTCAAAATAACCATCTGTGTGTGAATACAGCCATTAATGATCTGTGAATATGCATCAAAGTCCACACAGAGTTAATCCGTGGCAGGCTAATGTGGAGTAGGTTCAGGAAAGGAAAACAAGGGTATGAAACTAATTGCATAGACAAGCCCTCAGTTTCTATAACACCATTCAGTCATTCATTCCTTTGCTACAACTGCAAAGAGTGTCATTTGAAGTCTATGGCACCTGTTGAATGTGTTGCTGGAGTGCTCAGCACCACTTCAGAATTGAGACATTAAAGATTTTGCTTTTCATTCTCCCTTTACACTGTTGTTGTGATGCTACTGAGGTCAGTAGAGTTTTACTCCTGATTTAAACTGCTTGCAAAGAGTTTGAAAGCCTCTGAAGAAGAGATATTTGAGAAGCACTTGGAAGAGGAGAGCTCTCATAAGAGATTATTTCGATCCTTTAGTCACTGGTGCAAATTATCATAATTCCATGGAAGTCAATGGACTCTGACCCACAAATGGAAGCAAATTGCAGGCACTACCACTCCAGGATTAATTTTAACTGGTGATCTATTGGTGAAAATCTGTGTATTCTGATTAGTCTATCCCAAACGCCAGTATCAAGTTCCAAAGGGGCAGCCATGTTAGTCTAGTTCAACAAAACAAACAAAGAGTCCTATGGCACTATTAAAGACTAAATTGTTCATTGTGTGAGCTTTTGTGGGAGAAAATCCCATTTCACAGATGCTTTGAAGATGAGGGAACTTACCAGGGCATCGCTGGCGCCTGGCACATGGGGCATGTGCCCTGAGTCCCAGTGCCAGTGCCCCAAATGTCTGGGGCAGCCCCTGCCTCTCCTGTCACTGTCGCCAACCAGGGATCTGGGGCCAGGCTGGTGGCAGCAAGAGCCCAAAGCTGGATTGGGCCTGGGTGGAGAATTGAGGTTGTGGGGGGCAGGGCCTGTGGCCAGGGGGTGGGGCCTGTGCCTGTGCCCAGGGTCTTTCCCTGGGGCAGCAATGCTCCTGGAACTTACAGAGTTGGAGGAAATAAATGCAGGGAAGTGTAAGTCATGGGATCAGGTCACACATGACTTACACTTCCCTGCATTTATTTCCTCCCATTCTGTAAGTTTTCCCATCTTCAAAGCATCTGTGAAATGGGATGTTCTCCCATGATAGCTCATGTAATAAATAAATATGTTAGTCTTTAAGTGCCATAGGACTTCTTGCTTTTTTCCCCATATCAAGAGTGTGTTGGAGATAAATCTTTCTGAAGCCTGTAATTTTAGTTACAGGGCTTCCCATTGATACCCAGGTTATTCTGTAACAAGAGACTTTTAGTGGTTTGATGCTGCTTTCTATATTAGGGTGTTCGTATTTTAATTCCACCTTTAATTCTTCCCTTTACCAACATGGCAATTTCCAAGACTGTCAAAGAAATTGTCCATCAGTGTGGTCCTAAAATGATTTTGCCTTTAGTGAAGTAACGGATGTCACCATATGTCTGCATCAGATATTTTTTTCTCTTTCGTTGTTCATGTCAAAGTTACATATTGTAGGACCCCTGGTGAGGCATTCTGTCCCACTTTATTGTTAACAGTTTACATGTTGTCATTGGTTTGGCCATGGCAAGCATGGGGTGGGTTAGAGGATATTGTTATGCAAATTATATCCAGATTTACATATTACCACAAGCCTTGCATTCATTGTGCTGTCTCTTTATGGGTGTGTTTGATAGATAATAATTTTCTGAGGGCACAAACTCTCCTTTAATGAAGTGCAAATTAAACAGAAGCCCTATTAATGGGATTTTATTAGAATTTAAAAGCTTTAGACCGTTAGATTGTGGCCTGTTGTTTGAGGGTCAGCATCTGCCACCCTGACTCATGTTGATTAATATTTTCCTCCACAAGTAGCTTACTTGTAGAGTAATGTACTGCTCTTGATGTGACTCTAGATGGCAGAATGTGACTTTAAGAAATTCTCCTCAGAAAAGAAGTGAAAATCCAGGTGTCATTTTTAATATTTCATATGCATCCCAGTAACAGGGGGCCAAAGTCTGATCCCATGATTCACAGTGAATAATACTTTATAAAAAGTGTGGCAGATTCCACTAGGACTTTCCATGGAGTGAGGTGCCACGTGACTTAAGGATATTAGAATCTGGTGCAAAAGTACTTTGAGGGATAGCTGTGCTAGTCTAGTTCAGCAAAAGAAACAAGAAGTCCTGTGGCACATAAAGACTAACACATTTATTTTTTGTATAAAATTTTGTGGGAGAAAAAAACACTTTGTCACAAAGTGGAATTTTCTTCTACGAAAGCTCATGCAATAAATACATTTGTCAGTCTTGAAGTGCCACAGGACTCCTTGCTTGTTTGTTGAGGGATTCACTCAAAAGGGTTCCATTTCAGTGAAACTTCACTTGGCTGCTTGGTAGAGTTGCCTGGAATCTGTCAGTGGAAGCTGTCATCAATGAAATGAAACTTTCAGTGGATTTCTAAATGAGGAATGTCATTCAATTGATTGATCTGATTGTGTAGGACAAGACTACCAGATAACAATTATCCTGACTAAGGAGTAATATGTAGTTGTAACCACTTTACACTTCACAAAGAGAATTAATCTTTAGACCAGTCCCAAAGTCTGCATACCTAGCACATGTAGGGGGAAACTGGGTTTGTTTCACGGTGTTGCTTTCTTATGCAGAAGTGGAATCCAAATAAGAGTCTAGAGTGAAATCCTGGCACCACTGACTTCAGTGGAGGCATGATTTCAACCTTAGCCTTCCCTTCTTCAGTGGTGAGGTTCCAGCGGTAGTAAATTGTGCCTGGATAGAGGTCAGTGGGAGAAAGGGAACTACGCTTTTGATGCAATTCTATACAGTACTAGGTTTCTTCTCTATTTTCTTTAGTTGCATTTTGTCCATGAGCAATTGGGAACTGGGTCTGAGTTTTCTCCTTCTCATTTCATTTTAACTCAGTGGCAATTATCAGTGGCTTTATTCTTTAATATCTAGGCACTCTGAGTTTCACCTCTTGAAAGAAGCTTTTGAAATCAAAGCGCCAAACCACCTAATGTTTTATTTAAGTGTAAGAAATGTAGTTGAACTCTAGGTTATTCTTGTCCATAAATTGGCTAATTATTTATTAACTTGTATTAAAAAAAAAGTTTGGGAACTGATACTAGTAGCATAAAAAATACTTTTACTTCACATTGCATCTGACGAAGAGGTTGGAGCCCACGAAAGCTTATGCCCGAAGAAATTTGTTAACCTTTAAGCTGCCACAGGACACTCATTGTTTTTTACTTTAATTTCAGAAGCCAACCCCCTAGCTTTTTTTTTTTCATGTTTCATTCGGTACATGAAGGTTTGCTTCCATTGTCTTGTGATGTAGTTTATTCTCAGTAATGATTGCAAGCAATCGGCACAATAGGTAGTTTGGCAAATATCTTCATACAGTAATGACAACAGGAATGTGCATCGTCTTGTAAGACTTGATCTTGCTGCCGTTGGATCCAAAAGTAAAATCCCTGTTAACTTCATGAATTTGGGATTGAATGTTTTCTTTTGGGGACAGACTCTGAAACACTTTGTTTAACTGTTCCAAAGGGACAGCCATGTTAGTCTAGTTCAGTAAGTCAAATAAGGAGTCCTGTGGCACTTAAAGACTAACAACTTTATATATTGGAAGAGCTTTCATGAGAAAAAATCCCACTTTGTCAGATGCTTTGAAGATAGGGGGATTTACAGAATGGGAGGAAATAAATGCAAGGGAGTGCAAGTCATGGGAACTGGTTGCACTGTAACAGCAAAACACAACAGTTCTAAAGATTCAAACACTGGGGAACAGCATATAGAGGGACATGAGGTCAAATCACCTGTTGTAATAAGAGAAAAATCCAATGTTTCTATTAACTCCTGAGGCAATGTACCCAAGTTTGCAAACAAATTCAATCTTAGCAACTTTACTTTGAAGCCTTGATTTAGTATTCATCTGTCTGACCACAGAAATTAGCAAATCATTAGTGGAGTCATCACAGAGATTGAAATGCTCACCCACTGGTTTTAGAGTGTTATGATTGCTGATGTCAGATTCGTGACCATTTATTCTTTTGCGCAGAGACTGTCTTGTTTGTCCAATGTATAAGGGAGAGGGGCATTTTGGGCACATGTAGGCATAAATCATATCAGTGGATGAGCAGATGAATGAGCCTTTGATGGAGTAGTTCATTTTATTAGGTTCTATAATAGTGTCTTTTGTGCAGATATGTGGGCAAAGTTGGCCATGTGGTTTGTTGCAGGGATATGTGCCTGTTTTAGTTGTTCCATTATTAGGTCTGTAGTTGCAGTGAGTATCTGCTTAAGGGTTGGGGGTTGCTGTCTGTAAGCGAGGAGAGGTCTGTCTCTGAAGGCTTGAGAGAGTGAGGGATCATCTTGTGGAATAGATTGTAGATCCCTGAGGATTTGATGTAGAGATCTGACTTGGGGGCTGTAGGTAATGATGCAGAATCGAGAGCAGGAGTGTGGCCCACGGTGATGGAAGATCAGGTTAGGGACTAATTAAAGAAGTTAGATGTGCACAAGTCTATGGGGCAGGATGAACTGCATCCGAGGGTGCTGAGGGAGTTGGCTGATGTGATTGCAGAGCTGTTGGCCATTATATCTGAAAACTCATGGTGAATGGGGGAGGTCCTGGAGGATTGGAAGAAGGCCAATATAGTATCTATCTTCAAGAAAGGGAAAAAGAAAGATCTGGGAAATTACAGACCGGTCAGCCTCACCTCAATCCCTAGAAAAAGCATGGAGCAGGTCCTCAAAAAATCTATCCTGAAACACTTGGAGGAAAATAGAGTGATCAGGAGCAGTCAGCATGGATTCACCAAGGGCAAATTGTGCCTGATCAACCTAATTGCCTTCTATGATAAGATGACTGGATTTCTGGATACATGAGTAGCTGTTGACATGATATACCTCGACTTTAGCAAGGCTTTTGATATGGTTTCCCACAGCATTCTTGTTGGCAAGTTAAGGAAGTATGGGTTGGATGTGTGGATGGTAAGGTGGATAGAAAACTGGCTAGATCAATGGGTTCAACAGACAGGAATCAATGGCTCTGTGTCTAGTAATGAGTGGAGTGCCCCAGGGGTCAGTCTTGGAGCCCATTCTATTCAACTACTTCATTAATGGTCTGGATGATGGGATAGATTGCATGCTCAGTAAGTTTGTGGATGACACTAAGCTGGGGGGAATGGTAGACACACTGGGGGGCAGGGACAGGATTCAAGGAGACCTAGACAAATTGGAGAAGTGGGCCATAAGAAATCTCCTGGGGTTCAACAAGGACAAGTGCAAAGTCCTGCACTTAGGATGGAAAAACCCCATGCACTGCTATAGGCTGGGGATGGATCAGCTAAGCAGCATTACTGTAGAAAAGGACCTTGAGGTTATGGTGGAAGGGAAGTTGGATATGAGTCAAGAGTGTGCTTTTGTAGCCAAAAAGGCTAATGGTGTACTGGGCTGTATCAGTAGGAGCATTGCCAGCAGATCAAGCAATGTGATTATTCCCCTCTATTTGGGATAATTGAGTGAGAGTGGCCCTGATTTTAGCAGTGGGTTGGACTAGATGACCTCATGAGGTCCCTTCCAACCCTGTGATTCTATGACTAGAGGCATTCTGTTTTCTTTCTTGGGCTTCTCCTGTACTATTCAGCTTCAGGGTACTCGCCTGGTTTGTCAATCTGTTTCTTCATTTTCAGAGCTAGGTACTGTAGTTTTAAGAATGCTTGATAGAGATCCTGAAGGTGTCTGCCTCTATCTGAGGGATCAGAGCAAATGCAGTTATATCTTAGGGCTTGGCAATAGACAACAGATTGTGTGGTATGTTTTGGATGAAAGCTCGAGGGATGTAGGTAACTATACCGATCAGTAGGTTTTTGGCATATGGTGGTGGTTAAGTGTCTATCACTAATTTGTATTGTAATGTCCAGAAAGTGGATCTCCTTTGCGAAGTGTTCCAGGCTAAGTTTAATAGTGGAATGGAAATTGTTGAAATTTCTGGGGAAATCTTGAAGGGCATCCCTACCGTGCGTCCAGATGATGAAGATGTCATCAGTGTAGGGTAAGTAGATGCGAGGTTCTTTGAGGTGAGACTTGAGGAAACAGTTTTCTAAGTCAGCAATAAAAATGTTACCATATTGTGGGACCATGTGAGTACTGATAGCAGTGCTGCTGAGTTGAAGGTATAAATTATCCTCAAATCTGAAATGGTTGTGGGTGAGTACAAAGTCACAAAGTTCAGCCACGAGGTGTGCTGTGGCATCGTCTGAGATGTTTCTAATAGCTTGTAATTCATCCTTGTGTGGGATGTATGTATGCAGTAGAAGCTCTTTAAACCAACATCCCACACAAAGATGGATTACAGGCTATTAGAAGAAGAGAGTTGTCTCCAAGGGGACATCAACCACTACTGTCCCTCCTATGGAAGTGGGCAGAAATGGTCCAGAGTTGTGCAGAAGAAGAGTTTTCTGTCAGAAAATGCTGATTCAACAAAATCAAAATATGTTGTGAATGCATCAATTCTGTCAACAATTTTGAAGAAAAATTGCCAAAAATCTTTGTTTTCACTCAATTCTTTGGACTTTTATGGCATAATATAGAACATATAATACACAACAGACATTCCCAAATCACTTAACCTAGTAGTACAGGGGGGTTTAACTACTCAGGCATCTATTAGAATAGTAGTACAGTAAAACCCAAAATGTCCATTATGACTGAATACATTGGGGACAACTTTTTTAACTTGGATTCCACTGTGCCTCTCCAACACAGCTGTCAATGTAATGGTAAGGGGAAGAAATCTAGGTAAAGAGTTGGCATAGGCTACTTCCATTTTACCATGGTAAGGGAAACATTAGGAAATAGGGTCAATATCTGACTTTTGGGTGTGCCACTAGGGTGGTGTTGCCCCCTCAGTGCTTGCAGCAAAGGTACAAAGTGAGTTACAGTTTTGTACCTAGCCCTACAGCTCCTCAAATGCTGTGGCTTCTCCAGTTAAGCACCACCACCATCACTAATAGCTGTAGAAGTAGAGCTGGTTAATCATGTGCATGTGGCAGGGAGGGGGTTAACTGGGATTTTCAAAACAGAGTGGGCCAGACTCTGCCACATATTCATGGAATCTTAGAAGATAAGAGAGTTGGAAGGATCCTCAGGAGGTCATCTAGTCCTACCCCCTGCTCAAGGCAGGACCAACCCCAGTGAAATCATCCCAGTCACAACTTTGTCAATCTGGGTTGTAAAAAACCTCTATGGTTTTTTAACCACTGTGAGCACCCTATATACTGGCCTTTCCTCCCACTGAGGAATCTGAATGCCTCACAAACATAAGTAACATCATCCTTACAACAGCCCCGTGAGGCACGATCAGGCCCTTATCCCTAGTGGACAGATTAGGCATGGAGGCACATCAGCATTGAGGACAGTAATTTCAGAAGTGCTAAACATCCTCAACTGGAGGTAGCCCAAAAGAGCTCAACTTCCATCTAGGTACCTAAATTAACGCCTGGTCTAAACTGGGGAACTAAATGAATGGGAGATATGCATTCTCTGGCATGTAGATTGTGTAAGTCCCGTTGACTTACTATGAGTTACCGCAGAATCTTCACATGACTGCATCACCCAGCAATGCTCTCCCGGCAACCCTGCTTTCCTCTACTTAGAGGGGTGGAGCTACTCCGTGGATGGAACAGCACTTCTGGGATTGATTCAGTGGGCCTACAGTGGCTGCCCAATTGATTTCTCCACAGATTGACACAGTGGGATCAATGTAATATTTTCAGTGTAGATATGGCCTAAGTGGCTGGATTTTCACATGTGCTTAGCATTCAGGGACACGTTGGGTGCCAAGGTAGTTTGATAATCCATCCCTAAGAGTCACCATGGGGCCTGTGAAGTTTGGAAGACCTGGACTTTATTTATGTACACAAATGAGAGTTGAGCTCCTAAAAATCTGACTTTGAGGGTCTGGTCCAAAGTCACACAGGAAATCTATAAGAGGACAGGGAAATGAATCTAGAGTTGTAGGTTCCTGGCCAGAGAGCACAAAAGTCAGCAAGCTAAAGCAGCTCCCATGCGCTATCTTGCCAAATGGAATTAAGTAGAGCTGTAGCCCATTCTTTGCTTTAGGTCATGATGTTACTGATGTATTTTTGGTGTTTCAATTTAAGTTAAGTAACAGAGAATTCTCTGAATACAACGCAGCTAGCTCAGCTCTATGCTTATCTGATTCTTCCGTGCCAAATTTAGTAGAATACAGGGCAGCAACTATTTTTTGTTCCCTATTCTTTACTCTGTTCATATCATGTATATTTAATATTTTAAAGGGCTCCCATTTTTCCTATTCTCTGGATAAGTTGGGAGAAGATTTTGACTTTGATACCAATAATCAATGACTCTGTTATTGCCTTTGATACCAATAATCGATGACTGAACCATCCCTACCTACACTGAGTTGTACTTTAGTACCTAAAGTATCCTACAGAAGTGAATGGGATAATTTGCAGATGAAACCATTCAGCCTGAAGGAGAATATCAGAGTCCAGGCCAGTGAAAGACTATTTTTTTCAATTAAAAAAGAAAAACACCTTGTTTCCCAAGCTATGTCTTCTGCTCTCCTTTACAATCTGTGCCTTCTATTTCCACCATATACTGCAACATGGGGCACAGCCCTTCACAGACAGGGACCACACTGAATCAGACCTCATTAGAGCACCAGAGGGACATTTGGAATTACAATATTCAGGTTGCTCAAACAGGGATCCTGTTAAAAACTAAATTTGGTGGAAAATTTTTCAGCTGAAGTTTTCCACCAGAAAGTGCAGTTTTGTCCTAATATCTTTTTTCAGGAATGGATTAATTTTAATGTTATTTTCAACAGGAAAATAAATAAACAAATCATTTTGACTTTGTCATTTCATAAGTGTCAGAATGAAACACTGGTAAAGTTAAAAACTTTTTGACTATCATTTTTATTCATATCATTTCAACAAATTATATTCACTTATAAATTTTTATATGTTGAAGCATGTATAATATTTATATGGTATTTTAATATAATATAAAATTAATGAAATTAATGAAATGATTCAGCATTATTAAGATAAAATGTTTTGGTATCATCAAAACTTTTGGGTATGTCTACACTAGGGGTTTAAGTTGACTTAAGGAGGCTTAAGTCAACCTAAGCAACCCCCTGGCCACATCTGGACTTCATTAAGTACACTTAAGCACTTGCTTAAGTTGACTTAATAACTCCTGCCCATTAAGTTGACTTTTTAAAGTCAATTTAATGCAATGTGCCCATTAAAGTTGACTTTATAAAGTTGACTTAGTGCAGTAGAGCCTTTAAAGTCAGCTTTATAAAGTCGACTTAAACAAATGGGGCCTCACTAAGTCAACTTAATAAAGTTGACTTTAAGTAGATGTTATTATGTCCACTTAACTGAGTCCTGTAGCGCAGACATAGCATTTCAGTGTTCCTAAATGGAATGTTTCAGACATGTCATTCCAGAGGAAATGCCAAAATTTCAACTTTTGCTGTGATTTGGAACAACATTTTCCCCAACAGTTCAGAATTTCACACAGTACCAACATTCTGGTTTCCAACCAGCTTTAGCAAAGCCACAATTAATCCATCAAAATGAATAAAGCAACTATCAAAAGGGCCAAATTCTGGTATCCTTAGTCGTGCTCAGTAACACTTTATTCCAGCAGTGATCTCATTGATTTCATTTTAACCATACATAGAGTAAAGATATTATTAAACAAGAAGTTGTAAAATGTCTGGATTAGGGGACCATCTTGTTGTTCTCTGTTTTGTACAGCAGCTAGCACATGACTGAAGCCCCTACATGTTCCTACAGTACAAATAAGAATTATCTATTCTATTTAGGTGCTTTCCATAGTATCTGAACACCTCACAATCTACAATGTATCTATACTAACAACATTCCTGTGAAGGCAGGAAGCAACATTAGCTTCATTTTACAAATTGGCACAGGAAGACTGAGTGATTTGTTTAAGATGACAGAGAAAATCTGTAACAGAGCAGGGAGTTGAACACAGGTCTCCCCTAACTCAGGCAAACCATTCAACCACCAGACTGCCTTCTTCTATTACAATTATTCTCATTAAGTAAAATGGTAAGAATCTGATCCAAAATTCCCAACGGAATGGGGGGTACCTAAAAACTACTTAATGGAAATAAATAAATAAATAATCTAATATTTTCTAGGGAAAATTTTCACAGTATCAGTGCTTGACCCCTGTTTTAGTTAGTGAAATATTTATCTACTGTTACTGATCTCTGCAGAAGTGTTTTATGTTTGTAAATGTCTATTCAACTAGTGGTTGGTCATGAATTGTTTGCTTCAACTGTTTGGTGTTTAGTATTTATAGTGTGGGATTACTCATACATTTCAGGTACAATTCTTTCAGATTCTTGATCTCAAGACTCCTTTTAAACAAGAAAAAGGAATAAAGATCTCCTGTTACAAGTGTTTGGAGAAAAAAATGAACTAACATTTGTGAACAAAGCTATGTTTACCCAGCGGCATTGCTGGTGCAGGGCTTACAGGGTGGTGGCTGTCTTCCCTGACCAGGGGTCTGTGGCAGACCTGGGCCCCAAATTAGGACCAGGGGGATGGTGTGCAGGGCTCAGGCCCCTGGTCTTTTCCTGGGCCCGTGCTGCTTCTCTGTGTACCCATCTGAACATTCACAAATGTTCTGTTTGTACAGCACCTAACACAATGGATTCCTGATTCATGACTAGTGTACATAGCCTATACTGTAATATCAGTAATGAATAATAAATAGAATATGATCTCACTAAGAATAGACATGGTGAAATTAACTTAGCCTTCTATTAATGAAGATACCTGCGAATCAGCGATTTTGCAATTTCAGCCAGCCCTACTTTTCAGATAAGTTGTGATACGATGTTTTCTGCTTATTGTAAATAGCATCTTCTCTTACCTGGAAACTCTGGATATTTGGACAGCCATAAAGATGTTCTGATATAATGTATTTTCCTGTACTATTTATTGCCTTCTGATTTTTCTTACATTACAAAAAGGATTTAAAGGGAAAAGGAAACACATTAGACATATTGTTCACTTGGTTTTCTTTTGATGTTTTCTGTGGCATTTTTTATTCCATGCTCTCTCATAATTCTTAAAAGGGAAAATATTCGATCATGACTTTTGTTATGTTAACAGCTGTGATGGGAGCAGATCTGCTGAAGAGGTGCAAATATGGGGCTTGGAATCTGAAGCTTGGGTTCTCATTTCAGACCTCCCTCCTAATAAATATCACTTAGACATCATTCTCTGACAAAATGTTACATATGTCACTCCTGTGAGACAGGCAATTACAATAGGCAACCATTTAATGGCTGGATAAACTAAGACAAAGAAGGCTTAGATCATAGCAACACAAAGGGTTCTGAATAAATGGCTCTGTATGGTTGCATTTCCCCAGGAACAGCTCAGGGACCAAACTGTGACAAAGTAAAACAAACAAACAAGGAGTCCTATAGCACTTAAAGACTAACAAATTTATTTATTGAATGAGCTTTTGTGGGAGAACATCCCACTTTGTCAGGTGTTTTGACAATGGGGGAACTTACAGAATGGGAGGAAATAAATGCAGGGAAGTGTAAGTCAGAGGAACAGGTCACACTATAAAAGCAAATCAAAACCGTTGTAAAGATTCAAACACTGGGGAACAGCATACAGAAGGGGATGAGGTCAGATCACCTGCTCTAATGAGAGAAAAATCCAATGTCCTGATTAAGACTTGAAGCAATACAACCAAATTTACAAATGAATTCAATTTCAATAGCTTCCCTTTGATGCCTTGATTTAGTATGCATCTGCGTGAGCATAGCAATTAGAAATCATTAATAGAGTGATCTCAAAGATTGAAATGCTGACCTACTGAATTTAGTGTTGTGATTTCTAGTGTGAGATTTGTGCCCATTTATTCTTTTGTGCAAAGACCTTCCTGTTTGTGCAATATATAAGGCAAAGGGGCATCTCTTATACATGATGCCATAAGTCACATTGGTGGATGAGCAGGTGAATGAGCCTTTTGATGGAGTAGCTGGTTTTATTAGGTCCTGTAATAGTGTCTTTTGTGCAGATATGTGGGCAAAGTTGGCAGCATGGTTTGTTGCAGGGATATGTGTCTGCTTTAATGGCGCTGCTGTTAGGTTTCTAGTTGCTGGTGAGTATCAGTTTAAGGTTAGGGGGCTGTCTGTAAGCGAGGAGTGGTCTGTCTCCTAAGGCTTGAGATAGTGAAGGATCATTTTGTAGAATAGGCTGTAGGTTGTTAATAATGTTTTGTAGAGGTCTGACTTGAGGGTTGTGTTTAATGACTAGAGGTGTTCTGTTGTTTTCTTTCTTGGGCTTCTTCTGTACTAGCTCACTAGGGGTACCCGCCTGGCTGTGTGAATCTGTTTCTTCACATCCACAGGTGGGTGCTGTAGTTTTAAGAACGCTTAATAAAGATCCTGAAGGTGCCTGTCTCTATTTGAACGATCAGAGCACGTGTGGTTATATCTTAGGGCTTGGATATAGATAATGGATTGTGTGGTGTGTTTTGGATGAAAGCTTGAGGGATGTAGGTAACTATACTGATCAGTAAGCTTTCAGTATAGGGTGGTGCTTAAGCGTCCATCCTAATTTGTACTGTAGCGTTCAGAAAGTGGATGTAAAAAAATTAATTTATTAGCCACAGGACTCCTTGTTTTGTTTGTTTTACTGAACTAGACTGACACGGCTACCCCTTTGGATTGTGACAGAATAACAATTCAGTCCTTGTTTTTTCTTTGCTTGTTGGTTCTGGTGGTGCTTGCTGCCCTCCCAGATCAGCTGCACTGGCTGAAATACTGAAGCTGCAAAGTCAAGATTCTGCCTCTTGACTGAGCCTCCGACTTGCCTCAGTGAAACAAGCTGACCCCACAGCAGCTGATCTCTCAACTACACCAAACAAGGAAAACTCTTGGAGGAAAGTGAGAAAAATCCTCATGCCTTTTACTCACCTTCATGGATGCATAAGGCAAGTGCATGTGTAACCTGTAGGGCTGAGCTAGAATTCATTTAATAGCCCCCCCTGGTGCCTAACAGAGAGAAACCCCTGCAGAAAGCTGTTGGAGAGCTAGGATTCAGTCTGTACAGGATTCATAGCAAAGACTGCTCAGAGTTCCCATCCCACAACAAAATACTGCTCAGAGTTCCCATCCCACAACAAAATACTGCTTAGAAAAAACATAACAATAAACTTTATTAACTAACTTAACAAACCTTATCCTAAGAAACCAAAATGAGTTTACAGAAAAGAGTAAGAAACACAAGAGTCCCAAAGTTCAGGTGGAGTCACCCTTATCTCAGTTGCAGTTTTTAAGTCCTTGAGGCTTGAATGCAAATAGACGCAGCAATTCTCATCTTCTCTGCCTGCAGGAATCTTCAGCTGGAATCCATGCACAGTCCTTCCCTTCCTCTCCTCAACCAGCACCATGCAGTCAGGTCACTGGCCATCCAGCTCTCAATTCCACAACAGAAAATTCCCCTGCAAAACAGTCCAAAGACCTGATCCTATGTTTTACACCCCCTTGCATTTAGTTTCATTCCTTTCTGTAAGTTCACCCATCTTCGGAGCATCTGAGGAAGTGGAATCTTCTCCCATGAAAGCTCATGCAAAAAATAAATCTGTTAGTCTTAAAGTGCCACACAACTCCTTGTTGTTTTTTCACTGGACTAGACTAACACAGCTATCCCTTTTAAAATTGAGAAAATATCCTGCAATCCACTTCTGGCTCAACTCCTCTCAGTCAACCGCTGAGCCACATGGACTCTACAGCTCTCTGTGGCCACTCCTCTCAGTGCTGTTGCTCTCAGGTTTCTCCCAGGCATCTGACTCTAGCACAACAATAGGATTTTGTGAAACATGCTCAATATGCTACCACACCCTCTTACCAGAAAGTTCTAGTTTCTGGGCATCTAAATCTGCCCAGCAATGTAACTCAGCCATAAGGGATCCCTGAAAGAGATTGCTCCTTCTTAGGCACGTGGGTTGCACATGGGTTGCCCAGAGAGATTAAGGCAAAAAACATTTGAAGCAGAAACTAATTTTGGTTGCTTCATCTGCAGCTTGGATTCTGGAATTTGCCCACCTTACAGGGAGGCTAATTGGGCTTAATCTAAAACCCTTTTGAAGCCCATTGAAAAATTCACATTGGCTTTGTCAGCCCTGTTGATCACAGGGCCATATGATCCAATTGTAACATAATTAAAAAGTGTGATAAGCATTCCTCTGCATGCAGGATCCAGAGAGTTAACAGCTCTGATAGCTAACTTTTTTAGCTCAAGTGGTTGAGGTCTGTGTTTGAGGGCTGAAGGTCCTATTTTCAAACTACATTGCTGACCCACAGTGGGTGTTACACAGTTCTGTCACCAACTGAATGTAATAAAAACCTGAAATGTCATGCTTGCTGCTTTTTTTCTCAGTTTGAGTAAAGGGAATAGATAAAATAGCAACACTACAGCTCTGTGGTGTATCCTTTACAGAATACAGGCTCTGAGGTGGATACAGTGACATATAGTGCAAAAGAAAGAAAAAGAAAATCCTCTGAAAATCAAGATCTAACTGTGACTGAAACTTAAAACAGATGAAGAACTCTTCAGTGCAAAGTGCTGCTTTGACAGCAAGTCTGCAGTGCAAGGAAGACACTTTCTCTGGGCAAAGCAGAGCAGGAGTTAAAATGATGAATAACCCTAATAAAGAACCCTTGAGGGTAACTGTACAATAGCAAACCTGACTTGAGCAATCAGCTGTGGTTTAAGTTCTGCTGCTAGTTAAGAGCGATAGAATGAATTGCAGCAATTCAGAACGAGCCAACCATTTTTTCTTTGGATAATTGATACAATAACTCACAGTAAATAACAGTGACATTCAATACTGCAAATGTTAAATGCTATGAAATTTAAAATGTTTTTATCTATGGGGGAAGGAAGGTGAAAATTCTCCTCTGCTGTGCATAAGTAAACATAAGAACTGACTGAATGCAGATTGTGTATATCTTGACACAAAATATTAGCTAAACATATTCTTCCCTGAAAGTTCTGTGGATCCTACATACCAAATGCTGTAAACAAACTTTGTTCCACCCTTTGAAGTCTTCCTAACGAGTTTTCCCCAACTTAGGAAAATTATACTATTTATAAAAAGTGAATAAATTGTAATTTAAGTAAAAAGCCTTGAAATTTTTATCAAAAGCATTCAAATTAATATCTCCCCAGGTCAGCTAATGAGTTGTCATGAGCTAGCCCCTTACTGTAGTGCACCTCCTGCAGACTAAGATGGTTAACCATGTTTTCATCAAAGGAAATGCTCATTAGTAGAGCTTTCAGAAACTGATTTGATTATAGTTTCACTTGTTAAAGTGAAATATTTTGAGCTCATTAGGATGATTATAATTCAAGGTCATCTTTTGAAGCTAGTCCTGTCAATATAAGATAAATGGGCCCTCATCTTTTTCCCTTCTTTACGTCTGTGCTTTTTAAACTCTTCTGTACAAAAGTTCCATCGCCATAATTAATTTTTAGTTCTTCTGTTACAAAGCTGCTTAAAAAAAAAGAACAAAGATTTTGGCTACCGAAAAGGCATTGAAGAACTATGAAGAAGAGGAGGAGGCTATCTTGTTTTAGGGAAATCAGAGAAAATCCTTGAAAAGTTCAGTGTTTGAAATCCAGCTAGATTCTCCTTGACCTCTTCCAAAGTTTCTAAAAGGTACTTTGTACATATTTTTGCATGTGTCTTTTAATCTCCAAAGTATAAAACTAAACTAAAAAACCACCCCAGAAGTACCAGTGGCTTATTAAATATCTTTTCTTTCATGGTACACAATAAAGTTAACACCATTTAAAGTTTTTTTTCCTCCTCGCCCTTTAAATCCACCATTTAATCTAAGTGGTTAAAGAGCCATTTAAACATAAAGGGAAATAGTATTAACTTCTATTATTAGACTGAAAAAGATTATATTTGGTTAAGACTTGTACTTTAAACCTAATTGGTCAGATATTTTCTCTTGAATTAGCTTAAAAGAAGAGGTCGGAAGGAAGGTTTTTATGCCAAGTATATTAGACTTAGAAGTTTTACGTGACAATGGAAAACTTGAAAAAAGAAAGTTAATTGGTTTCTTCATTGAGGAGCATGAAAGTAAGAACATGATATGTATTCATACCTCCTGTGTGAACTCTCAAGATCTACTGTCATACTTCGGGGTGCAACTCAGACCAGTAAGGGGTTATATTGTCCTGTAATCCAGTTGCCTTGCAATGCTTTGCTGGTATAGATCCCAGCCTGGATTACTCACAACCACCCTACAAGTATCCAGGTCACTCACTAAATGTTTTAAGCCTGACGGTCCTGATTCAGGAGATCTGCCCCCAGCAAAGTAGCTATGGCCCCATAAATCCACTCTGGCTTCCACCAGCCTTGGTTACAGTCAGCAACATGATCACAACACACTATCAGTCCCGAATTTTGTCAAAGCCATGTGCTCTGAAGTATAAACCCTCACCTGGCCCACTCAGAGAAATAGAAGGCTTAATTGCTTCTGCAAAGAGAAAAAGCACATTACAAAAGCTTATTAACTTAATGGAAGTAATACAGCCTTCGCTTCAAACACAGCACTGAGTTGTTTTATAGTAGAAATGAATGAAAAAAATGTATGCTGCTTTTGTTAACAGAAAATAGATTGTTAGGAGTGGGCAAACTTTTTGGCCTGAGGGGCCACAGTCAAGAGGCCACAGATGGGTCATATTCTTGGGGGGGAGGTGGGTTGGAGAGGGAATGGCCACATCACCCATTTAATGGAAGGGAATGGGACAAGGAGGGGGAGTTTTGGAGGGAGTGGCCACACCACCCACATAGTGGTAGGGGTGAGGGATTTTTTGAGGGGAGAGAATGGACCCAGAAGGAGGGGTGGAGCTATGCAGCACTAGGGGGCTCTGGACTAAGTGCAGTAGCAGCTGATCAGCACTGTGCTCCCCCTCCAGGTTCCTCCCCTTCCCCGCAGCACTAGAGGACCCCAGCTGGAGACTGGAGTGCAGC
Organism: Podocnemis expansa; assembly: GCA_007922195.1. Lineage (NCBI taxonomy): Eukaryota > Metazoa > Chordata > Testudines > Podocnemididae > Podocnemis > Podocnemis expansa. The sequence goes on from ML682055.1 coordinate 1,968,110, forward strand.
AACAGCTGATCAGCTCTTGTTGCACTCCTGCCCTGAGGAGAGAGCAGCTCCTCACTCCACCCAGGGCTCTGCTGGGCCAATGTGGTGGGAAAGGGCATGGACAGGAGGGGGAGAGGCAGCTACAAGTCAGATTAAAGGTTCCCACAAGCCATATACTGCCCCTGGGCTGTAGTTTGTCCACCTCTGGGTTAAGTGATGTCAATTACAAGGAATTAAACTAGAAAGGGTTGCAAATAAAGAAACGAAAAACAGGCTTTTTAAGTGGCTAAGACCTAATGTAACAACCTATAGCCTTGTCTCAAGATATATTTCTCAACAGTCTTTCTTCTTTTCAGTCGGGGCTGACTTTCTCTGTCAGAAGCACTTCCACAGAAGCACAAGGGGCTGGTGTTCCTTGTCTTCTTGAGTGAAAGATCTTTACTGAAGCAGATTTCTCACCTGTATTTGTATTTGGTTCCCAAAGGTGTCAACCCCTTCCAACCCTCTTGGTTGCGACATCTATCTTTTTCCACTTGCAAAAAATTTGTTCCCTTGTATCTGTCTAGGGATGGATTCCAAAGATGGCTACTCTGCCTCTCCAGGCTTCCTCAAACTCTGTGGCATACTGAGAAAAGGTGTGAAAGGAGGTCAAGCTTTTGGTGGTTGTCTGGTGGGGGTTGGCCAGCTGAGCCGTCCTCCTCAGAGGAACCACCTCTCCCATTTACTGACATCACAAGTGCACAGACTCAGCCCCTCTGCTCTTGCTATTGTATTGGATTCAAAAGGAAGTCACCAGGCAGGTTGGCACAGCTGCTGAGGATGTTAGATAGGGCTTCTCTAAGAAGGAGCCTGCTGTGCCCACCCCATACTGGCACAGGGAGCATGGATAGTCCCTCTCCATAAGCTACTGCTCCCTTGCCGGCAAAGTGCCTGCCCAGCTGTGAGGGCCTGCTTCCCACGGTGGCATACAAAGTGGCAGGCAATGTCTCCAACACTGGCCTTGGGGGGTGCCAGCCACTGTTCCCTTTGGCTATGTCTACACTAGCAAATTAGTCTGCATTAAGGAGGCCTAATCTGGATTGATTTCATCCCTGTCTACACTAAGGTTGGCCTAGTTTGATCTAAAAATTTGTTTAGTTGTTAGTATGAATCATTAGTTTGAACTAACTGCTTAGTTCTAACCTAGTTCAAATTTTAGTTTGAACTAGCACAATGTAGACATGCTAGTTCGAATTAAGCGGTTAGTTTGAACTAACCAGGTTTTTTTAGTTCAGACTAGCTTTTTAGTTTGAACTAAAAAAGTGCGGTTAGTATGAATTAAAAAGTCCCAGTTATTTCAAACTAACCCACAGTTAGTTTGAACTAGCTCCAAATTGCTTAGTTTGCACTACAAAAGTCTCAAATAAGCAGTTAAATGTAGACATAGCCTCTAAACTGTGCATGTGTGCACGTGCACTCAGGTCCTGAAACTCATGCACACAACAAAATAAAGCATGCACAAAAAAAAAGAATGTAAAATTAGTGCACACAAAGAACTTTTTGGGCACATGAAGAATTTCTTTGTGCACACAGCCTATGAAAAATCAGAGGGAACATTGCCAGCTGTACCCCACTTGAAGTGACTGCCCTCCCCATATTCCTGGCAGCCCAACTTCTCTCCCAAACTAAATGATCAAACTCCATCTACGTTTTTTGCCTATGAATTATCCACAATTAAGCCCAAACACAAAAGTTGAAACATTTTAACTATGACAGACTAATTAAATCATTCCCCCTACCCCCGCAGTGTGGATGCAGTTCTATCTGTAAAAAAGTAAAAACAAAACAAAACAGAAAAAACACCTTAGGCCAATATAGTTTAGTCCCATAAAGGAAGGGGGATGAACAATACTGATATAAGACATCTTTATTCCTGTATATCTGTATCCAGACTAGGACTTGTACCAGTCTAATTATCCTGGCTTTCAGAATAATTATCTCCCTAACCAAATAGTGAGACTTGCACAAAACCTGTTTGTTGCCAATGCTTTAACCAAATTTAAATAGTCCAGCTTGGTATCTTCACACATTCTTTCTCATCCTTGCTGCCTTTTTATAAAATGCAAATATTGTTTATAATCTAAGGCTATGGCTACACTGGGTATATCCCTGCATCTTGCATTGTGTGCATTGATCCACATGTTAGGTACGCCTGTTGTTAGAATCCACTGTGCAGATGCCATACCCCACAAAGTTGCACACAGATGCTAAAACTACACAATATTTTGCTCTTGGATTGATGAGCACATTTGAGATAATCTGGAATGTCTTCACTGGATGGAGCCACTTGTCAGGAGTAAGGCTCTGTGCTGGTGCATACTTCCTATACCTGACGCTAATGAGCTAGCTCAGGGGTCAGCAACCTAAAAAATAAGAGGAGCCATTTCTTTAAAATTCCTTCAATAACCGAGTGTTTTAAGAGCTGCCATGGGTGTAACTTCCTGGTGGAAGGAGCTGGGCCAGGGTGCCTCTCTCAGGGTTTCCCTGGTGGTGGGGGTGGAGGGTCCTGGACCCAGAAGCAGGATGCCTGTAGAGTCCCTAGGTGATGGGGTGGGCCTGAAGCCAAGGGGCTGCAAGGGGACAGCCAAAGAGCCACACATGGACCCCTGGGCTAGCTTGACAGCATGACAGGCCATCTGCTTGACTGACAGAGGAAACTCAGAAGCAGCTTTATCTCACGAGCTGTTCAGCTCTTTTACCCACAAACCCTTGACTCATCTCTCATCCAGCCCTGCTTTTGCTTTGCTCCTCCACAGCTCCAACCAGGGCCATAACTAGGCTGGGGCAAGCAGGGCAAAACCTCAGGTGCTGAATTAAAGGGTGAATGGGATGGATCTGGCTCCTCACCACCCCCCAAGGAGTCAGATCCATCCCCAGCCATGACAGTGATCTGTATCCATCCTCTGTGCCCTCTAAAATTTGGCACCTGGGGCTTCTGGCACCACCTGGGGCTTGCCTACTCCCCCAACAGCAGCAGGGAGCTAGATCTGTCCCCAGCCATCATCAGAAAGCAGCTGGGGATGGATCTGGCTCCCTGATGACTACCAACAGTGGCTGGGGCCAGATCCTGCTCCCCACCACCTTTCGGTGGTGGCTGGGGATGGATCAGTGCCCGAGCTGGATCAGGGCCCAGGTTGGGGGAGAACACCTTTGGGGCTACTTGCCTCAAGTGCCAGAATAGCTAGTTATGGCCCTGGCTCCAACCCAGATCCTGCCCTGCACCCAGCCTCATTCCCATCCTGTCCCAGTTTAGCTCCTGTTTCAGAACCTGCTGTGCTCCTGCCTTCCCTGACTCTTGGAAATCTGGTTCTGATGCTTGACTCAGATTTTTGACTCTGACTTCATCTCAACCATGAAATCTGGCATTTGGGCTCTGACTTCAGTTCTGACCTCCTGATTCTGGCCTGTCTCAATGCCTAGGTCAGGCATTCAGACTCTGACTACTAAATCTGACTCCCGCTGTGAGTGCTACCCCTCTTCACCTATGGCCAGGTTTCCTGGCACTACTCCAATATTTGGTTCATAGGTTATAGTGGGAGAATTTATCTGTCCTTCTCAGACACCTGTGCAAAAGTGCTATCAGTCAGACACAGATGAAATGCTTCCCCCCCACTCCCCTTTGGGGCACTTCCAGCTATGTGCACTGCTCACTTCTGTCCATTCTGGCTCAGGGTGAGCTGTGGATCCATCTGATCAGCTGCTCCTACACACGGATGAATGTTTTCTGCAGCAGAGCAGATGTTCAGTGAGACGCTGGATGTCATTTCGAGAACAGATTCTGAAATAAAGATGTCGGGACTCAGGCAGGTTTCCAGTTATGGCGGACTGTGTGATCCTGATGAGAACTACAAGTGCTATTCAATTTCCATGTGTGGGGGAATGTTTTTGGTGCAGCACAATATGGTGGGAACTACCTGGTCCTGCTGACCCAGAATTATCAGCAGTGGCTCCAGAATTTCTCCATAAGACAGCTGTTACTGTATTATCTGATCCCATGTTTTACACTCCCTTGCATTTATTTTCTTTCCATTCTGTAAGTTCCCTCCTCTTCAAAGCATCTGATGAAGTGGGATTTTCTCCCATGAAAGCTCATGCAAAAAATAAAAAATTTAGTCTTTAAGTGCCACAGGACTCTTCTTTTTTTTTTTTTTCTTTTTTTTTTCTCGACTAGACTAACACAGCTGCCACTTTGGAACCCCATAAGACAGAAGACCTTCTCGGAACTTCATGAGGAACCTCCCTTGACCTTCCAGTGCCAAACACTTAATTGAGGCAGGCTGTCTCAGTAAAGAAGAGGGTTGCAATTACCCTTTGGAAGCTAGCTTCCCCTGACATATAAAGGGCCGCACTTGACCTTTTTTTTTTTTTTTTTTTGTTGTTGGCAAGTCAACTATGGAAGTCCTGGTGGTGAAGGTTTGCCAACTGATTATTATAGTGACTTACCTATGTTTGCTCTTGCCTAGTCAAGGGGGCTGGAGTAGATGGAGTTAATGATCTGGATGATGGGATAGATTGCACACTTAGTAAGTTTGCAGATGATACCAAACTGGGGGGAACGGTAGACACCCTAGAGGGCAGAGACAGGATTCAGGGAGACCTAGACAAACTGGAGCAGTGGGCCAAGAGGAATCTCATGAGGTTCAACAAGGATAAGTGTAAAATCCTGCACTTGGGACGAAAAAACCCCATGTACTGCTACAGGCTGGGGAGTGATCAGCTAAATAGCAGCACTGGAGAAAAGGACCTGGGAGTCATGGTGGATGGGAAGCTGGATATGAGTCAGCAGTGTGCTCTTGCTGCCAAAAAGGCCAATGGCATACTGGGCTGCATCAGAAGAAGTGTTGCCAGCAGATCAAGGGATGTGATCATTCCCCTCTATTCTGCACTAGTGAGGCCACATCTGGAATACTGTGTCCAGTTTTGGGCTCCCCACTACAAAAAGGACATGGACAAATTAGAGAGAGTCCAGAGGAGGGCAACCAAAATGATCAAAGGGCTGGAGCACAAGCCCTATGAAGAAAGACTGAAGGAACTAGGCTTATTTAGCCTGCAGAAGAGAAGACTGAGGGGGGATTTGATAGCAACCTTCAACTACTTGAAGGGTTGCTCCAAGGAGGAGGGAGCTCGACTGTTCTCAGTAGTAACAGAGGGCAGAACGAGAAGCAATGGTTTCAAGTTACAGCTGGGGCGGTCCAGGCTGGATATTAGGAAAAACTTCCTTACTAGGCGAGTGGTGAAGCATTGGAATAAGTTGCCTAGGGAGGTGGTGGAATCTCCATCTCTGGAGGTGTTCAAGTCCCAGCTGGACAAAACACTGACTGGGATGATCTAATGGGAGTGGTCCTGCTTTTTTTGGCAGGGGGTTGGACTAGATGACCTCGTGGGGTCCCTTCCAACCCTATGATTCTATGATTCTATGAGCTCTCAAAGTCCCTGCACACTGTACATTTCTGTGAGTCTATGGTTCAACTGACAAACTGGTGAAAATGTCTGAGGTAAACAAAATGAAATTCAACAAAGACAAGTGCAAAGTACTCCACTTAGGAGAGAACAATCCATTGTACGTATACAAAGTGGCCAATGACTTCCTAGGAAGGAGTACTGTGGAAAGGTATCTAGGTGTCATAATGGACCACAAGCTAAATATGAGTCAACGCTGTTGCAAAAAAAGAAACACGATTCTGAGATGCTTTAACAGGAGTATTGTAAGTAAGACATGAGAAGTAATTCTTCTGCTCTACTCCACCCTGATTAGGCCTCAGTTGGAATACTGTGTCAAGTTCTGGGTGCCTCATTTCAGGAAAGATGTGGACAAACTGGAGAAAGCTCAGACAAGTACAACATGAATGATTAAGAGGTCTGGAGCGCTTGACTTATGAGGGAAGACTAAAAGAACTGGGTGTTTTAGTTTAGAAAAAAGAAGACTGAGAGGGGACATGATAAAAGTTTTCAAGTATCTAAGAGGTTGTCACAAGGAGGAGGGAGAAAAACTGTTCTCCTTAGCTGCTGGTGATAGGACAAGAAGCGATGCACTTAAATTACGGCAAGGGAAATTTATGTTGGACGTTAGGAAAAAATTCCTAACTGTCAGGGTGATTAACCATTGGAATAAGTTGCCTGGGCAGGTTGTGGAATTTCCATTATTGGAAGTGTTTAATAGTGTAGTGGCTAGCACCTCTGCTTAACATACAGAAGGTCCTAGGTTCAATTCCCAGGGAGTTGGACTTGATGATCTCATGAGGTCCCTTCCAGCCCTATGATTTGATTTAGGAGCAGGTTAGACAAACATCTGACAGGAAGAGTTTAAGAGGGTACTTGGTCCTGCCACAAGTGCAGGGGACTGGACATTCGACCTCTCATGGTCACTTCCAGTTTCTGTGATTCTGAACTGAAAAAACAAACAAAACCACCAAAATAAACAAAATTCCCAAACCATATCTTTTGTTTTAAAAACATTTGAAATCAGCCTTTATAACAATTTCAAAACTTTTGTTTTTGAGAAGGAAAATTTGTCTAGACAGAGCTTTTCCCATGACCAGTTTCAGTTTTGTTCAACTGACACTTTTGGATGGTAGGGGGAGATAAAAGTTGCCAATGAATTTCAAGTCAACTCTACTGAACAAGTAGTGGCTCAGGGTGCTTGGGGAATTATGTGCAAGCCAAAGAGAATGCAGCTTGACTGTCAAATCCTAAGAGTGGCAGTAAGAACAAAATATGTACTTTTTTTACTGAGTTCATAGATTGTTAAAGTCAGGAGGGACCATTGGATCATCTGACCTGTCTAACATAGGGCCTAGAATTTCATCCAGTTACTATCAGATTAAATCCAGTAATTTGAGTTTGATTAAAACATGCATTTCAAAAAGGCATCCAGTCTTAACCTGAAAACATCAAGAGACAGAAAATGCATCTTTATTTTTTTTTTGTTACTATCTCCCTAACTATTAAAAATCCATGCCTTATTTCTAGTTTGAAATTGTTGAATTTTAATGCCTAGCCTTTCTCTGGGAGATTAGATAATTGATTCAGAAGTCATCAACAACACAGAACTTCATAGTCTTCAGTGTATCTTAAGCTGCTGTAAAAGATTTTTAATGGCTTAGGTTGCTTACACCAATTCATGGTGGTTTAATCTGAGATGAAATTACCAGAAATGAGAGCATGAGATGGCATTTTCTACTCAGTCAGCAATATATAGAGGACGTTCACTTCAATAGATCTTCCTGGGTCCCATACAGATGATGTTGAGCTGCTGCCTCAGCCTAAACAGATCAGAACTTGGATGAGAAACCCTGGGCTTCAGCTTTTTTGAACACAGACTGAGGTGATGGTGTTGATAAGAAGGCAGGAGAACTGGTAAATATTCTCATGTCACCTGGAATCGGAGAAGTGTGTGGCATGTATGCTTGCTGGTGATTAACATACTAAGTAGCCATATGGTCCTGCTGAACTCTTCTGTCTTTCTTGATGGAAGAATTGCCTTAGGGAATGTACTGAGACTCAAGAGATTAGAATTCAGTTCCGGATTCTCTTGCCATACCTTGCGAGACATTCGTTAAGGACGTCCAGTATCAACAATTTTATGTTAGTATAGTCTCAGTGTATGTAACAGTCTGCTGTTATGCCACCATTCCTCTAGATGGCCTATGCATTATATAATTAATTAAAATAATATTTTTTTTCACTGATAAAACCTTTTATCTGTGGTCTCCTAAAGATACAAAGATTAATGAGCTTTATGAAGATTAATGGATTAAGACTTTGATAAAATAGGTAAGTATCTCCATTGTTCAGCTGGGTAAACTGAGGCCTAGAGAATTTTGCCAATGGTCACTCACCAAGGGAAGGTGGAATAAAACCCACAAATCACGACTAGTTGCAGAACTCTTCCACACTTTCTGCCGTATCATGACTTTCATTCGGTAGCCTCGTCTGAGCTATAAAAAAGACTGCCTTACTGCCCTGTCTGTTGCAAGAAAGCAGGTTGCAGACTCATCCAGCAGGAAGATGAGCTGATTTCTAAAACCAGACAGGCCAAAAGTTACCCCAGCCTCCATAAAGCTGTTACTTGCTTTAAGAATCTGTGAAAGAGTCTGTTTGTGGGGAACCCTGCAGGATAACTCCAGGGGGCTTGGTTCAGCCAGCCCTGTGAAAGACCAAACAGTTGCATCTTTTTCTGTGCTAACATGGGCACAGTGGGTTTCCAACTATAACATTCAAAGAAAACCACAACAGGAACAGTGTTTTTATAACTTACTGAGCAGAGAATTTATGACTGTCTAGCCTAGCTATAGAGAGAAGCATGTTCACCCATGGTGAAATTAGCAAAACTTGAGGTTGTTTTCACTTTCTGGGTGCAGAAATACTGCACCTAAGTTAATGTCCCCAGTTTTGTTATGTCCCCAGTTTTGTTATCAGTGAAAATATCTTTCCACTTAGAAAGAAGCAGCAACTTAAGACAAAAAATGAAGAGGAGAAAATAAATTGTACCGAAGCAAACAAACAGATAGGATTCAAGGCTGGGACCAGATTCAGGAAAAAAACACATCATAAATATTAGGGGCTACAATTCCAAAATGATAGCAGCAGTAGTTGTCTTCATTGATTTGACAGTAACACTTAGAGGTCCCAAATGGGACCAGGAACCTATAGTGCTGGTGGTATATAGCTATGTAGTAAAAGACAGGCCGTACCTGTGATGGTGTGTACAAACCACTTGCTAGACAGGAAGGAGTTAAGAAACTCTAGACTCAGGAAGCCACATCCCTCTGTACCTGTTGAGTATGGGGAAACTGTAGGCAGGCTTTAAAAGAGCTCTGTTGGGGCCCGGCAGGTAAGAAGAAGGATATACTCTGGGAGCACTCAGGCAGGGTGGTGGAACCCACAAAAAGCTGGGGAACAGATGAGCCACAGATCTGACCAAAAGAAGGATCTAAGAAGGCAGAACCCCACAGAGATGGATGGCAGTTGGCTAAGATGCAGAAGGAGACAAAAAGCTGAACCAAGGAAGCTGACTTGAGGCCAATGCAAGGCCTTGCAGCTTAGTCAGCCTCCCAAGGCCCTGAATTGAAACCTAGTGGAGTGGGTGGGCCCGGGTTCCCCACACTACTGGAGGATTGTACCCATGAAGCGACGTCGTTGCCCAAGAACTGCACCCATTAGGGTCAACTGCCACAGCACAGAATAACCAGTAGAAGAGAATAACCCTGCTTCCTGACCACACTGTGTCAAAGAGCTTATAATTTATGGTCTAATTCTACAAAGGAACTTAGACCCAACATTGTAACACCTAACTGTGACTCTACTGGTCCCAGAACTTCAGCCACTGTGAGATGCCTCTGCCTGAGCAAAAGTTTTTTCTGGAGAGTAGATTGTGTCAGCTCCCTGGCTTCCAGTCTACACTTAGCCTTGCAGGTAACAATCAGTGACCTGCATTTGTGTCCAGTGCCTTTCACTGAACACTCACGGAAATCAAGTTCATTGTTTCCAAAGAGACAAAGCACAAACAGCATGTTAGTTTCACTGAAGACACACACAGTACTCCCTTATAAGACCACTGGGAAGGATCAGAGAAAAACTAAGAATGCTTATTATAAAACAAACAAACAAACAAATATTTAAGTGATATAGTCACAAGTCTGCTTACAAACAAGATAAAACAAGGTTTGTGGTGCCAAAAATTTCATTATATTTGCCTAAAACAGCTTGTCCCTCACAGCAAACATTCAGCAGACAAGAGTATCCACCATTCCCAGGCTTCAAGGGTGCTGTCCTGTGATCCCTAAATGATGGATAGCGAGAAAGTCTTTCAGTCCCCATTATATTTTCTAAAGTCCATTGTGTTTGTCTCAAGAGTCAAGAATACTTCCTGAGATGCAGAATTATATCCCCTGCCTGTGTGTCTGCTAAATTATTTTCTTATCATTTTTAGCTGATTATTTTGCCTACTTTACAGGGAAATGGATTTCCACTGCCACATGCCTGTAATCAAACCACTCAGATGAGGAATTCACATTCTTTTGTCCAGGGTAGGTTGGGTTTATGCACTGCCTCCTAAATACATTTAAAGAACACATTTTTGGCACACACTTATAAGATTTTGTACACAACCCATACATAAAACAAGCAACAGTTTTCAGGACCAAAGCACCAGAAGTTTAATTTACCAGCCTGTATGTGCAAGATAGCCTCTAAGGAGTTTTGTTTTGTTTTTTTCACCATTATATTAGTTAGAATTCAGTAATTTGCTCTGCTGTGGGAATCTTGCCTGTGTGGATAAAGGGCATTTAGGTCTTCTCTATGGCACTCTAGTCCTTTTACCCAGCATACAAAACCCACATATGATAGATATTAACCATATTACTTAATGGAAGGCATGCAGATGGTAAAGTGCTGACCACAGTATCAGAACCTATATAGAATGAAACTTATCTATTGTGTAAAATTGAATTGCTTCTTGTGGGAGTGACCAAAAACACAGGACTAAGATTTGGGCCATAATTTCCAAAGTTATCATGGAATTCTTAACCTTCAAATCATTTAATCTCTGTGTGCATCAGAAGTGCAATATCTAACTTGTTTGTATCAGCATAGAAGAATGGTTGCAGAGGGAGTATCTTTGTCTGGCCTACTGGATGACGGTAACAGAAAGAGAGCATTATTAACCCTCTTTATCTAGCCTGTTTAGATTATAAATTGTTTGGAACAGGAACTGCATATTGCTGTGTTTGTACAGGACCTATAGCAATAGGTCCTAGATCAAGGGTCTCAAACTCGTGACCCATTGGGCTGGATGTGGCACCTAAAGTTATTTTTGGCAGCCCACAATGACACTTAGAATTTCTCAAATAATTGATCATGCAAAATTTAAAGTGTGTTTATTTACCTACTCTTTATCTTCCTGATGATACCTCCATCCTGAATGGAAGTAGTTCTTACTTACTTACTCTTGGTACATACATGTTACTCTTCATTTTTTCATTTTGACTATACTTTGTATCGTTGTATGAAAAGGTTTCAGTGGTGTGGTCCTCGGGCTAATGTACTAGTCCTCATGTGGCTCACATGGTGATTTGAGTTTGCGACCCCCTGTCCTGGATTTTAGCTGAAGCCGCAGGGATACTATAAAACCAGGGGTGGCCAAACTTATGGAACTCAAGAGCCACACAAATTGATTATTAAATCTTTGAGAGCCACACTGAGGCAAATAGCCATATTTTACCTACTCCAAAATTACTAAGTTTAAAATTCATTGCATGTTTTAACTTTTTTGTAAAAGAAAGGCAAATATTGATCCTACTAATCTCAGATTCTAATAATTACTTAAGGTTACCATGAAAATTAGGCCTACCTATACAATAAAAACTTAGCTTCTCCCTGCCATCCTGACCATTCCACCATTTCTCCCCATTCTCTCCTACCATGCTGTGCTTCTCTACACCATCCCTGAGGTCCCGACTATGCCGCCACTTCCCCACTGTCTCTGACCAAGCTGCGATTTCTCCACAACATCTCCAAGGCTATGTCCACACATAAATTGGTATTTTGAAATAAAGTCCTTATTTTGAAATAAGTTAATTTGAATTAAGAAAATGTTAATTTGAATTAAGGGAAAGCCTGCTTTTGAAACAGCTATTATTTCAAAATGGTTATTTTGAAATAAGGCCGTTTGGACATGTTGTTTCAAAAGAGTTGTTTCGAAACAATGGTGTTGTTTTGAAACAACATGTCCAAACAACATTATTTTGAAGTAACCATTTTGAAATAGCAGCCGTTTCAAAATGAACGGGGTTTAAGCTATTTCGAATTGACGGTTCTTATTTCAAAATGACAGAGCCCGTCATTTTGAAATAAGAAAACATTGTGTGGACCTAATCTTTTTTATTTTGAAATAACCAGTGTTATTTAGAAATAAAAGAGACATGTGGACATACCCCAAGTCCTTGACCATGCTGCCACTTTCCCACAATCTCTGACCATGGAGAGACGTCTGCAATCTCCCTGACCATGCCACTGCTTCCACACCATCCCTGACCATGCCATGCTTCTCCCCTCAGTGCTCTTCTGTGAGCCGCACTTTTTCTTTGAAGAGCATGCAGCTCGCAAGCCAGTTTGATCACACCTACTATAAGACAATAACTGTTCTTTCCTTTGCAGAGTTTATCTGCATTATCAACAAAGGGCCTTAAGCTTTGGCGTTTGTTTCCCTAACTTGGTCCAACATAGCCTTAGTCTATTGACCTGCAGGGCACCATGTAAAGCTCATCTCTGTTTTCAGATTTTTGCCTGAGGAAATGGCAACAGGGAACACTTCTAGCTTGTCCTCGGAGAGTCTATTTAAGGCTGACATTAGTCAGCATGTTTGCATTTTGTATTTAAATTATGTAAATGTGCTCAGAGAATGTTTGATGGGCACATCCAGCAAACCAATAAATAAATAAATATAGGTAAAATGAAGAAACACAAAAATGGGAGCAAGTTAAGTTGGTATCTCAGAAACTTTGTAAAAGATAAAATGATTCAAAATGGGCAAAGGTTCATGGAAGGAGATCTTATTGTTCTTCTTCTTTTTTCCTGATGGACTGGTGTACCCAACCCTATGCCTAATGTGCCCAGAAGTACAGTAACCACTGGGAACACATTCTCCCTCAAGGAATCATCATGCAGAGTAAATGCTTTAACTGGTACCAAGGGCTTTGAGGTGCCTTGTGTCTCAGTAAATATTGTTCAGACAAAGATTATCCAAGCTTTTCTAAAGATTGTTTCATAAGAGATATTGTCCTGTGTTTGACATGCTCTCCCAATTTCCTGGTCCTCTCATTGCTGTGGCCCCAAATATTTCATTACGGAAACCACTTTGAGTTGTTAATGTCCTCAGCTTGAAAATCAATGCTGTTAGAACACAGCAGTGCCAAAGACCTCCAAGAAAGTCAGAAAATACCCTGGCAAACTGAGGCCTTTTCAATATAATTCTGATGATTTTTTCCCACTTTTTAAAATGGAACATTTTTAAAAACTGATCTTCTCTCATGAAAATTTCAGTATCAACAAACTAGCGTTTTATAATGAGAAACTGTTTTATGGAAAAAGTCCTGATCACCTCTGTGTCACATTTAGAGGTAGTTCTCCATAACCACAAATGATAAAAACTTAATGTCTTTAACAATTGAGATTCTCAGGCAGCAGTGTAATAAGTTCCAGGGGTGGTAGCCATGTTAGTCTATTATACCTTATGAAAATCAAGAAATTTATTTCTTGCATGAGCTTTCATGAGCACAATCCCACTTTATCACATGAATGAAATGGAAAATGTGGCATGTTAGCTATAAATACATACATAGAGGGAACAGTGGATCACAAGGTCAACTCAAGCAATTCCAGAGGGCTGAACTTTCTTTTTCTACAAAGGAAACAAGCTCTTCTGATTCAAACGGTGTGGAAGAGAGAAGTTAGAGCTGTAAGCCAGAGCTGACAAAGGTGATAGAGGGGAAATAACCTATTGTAATGGGTTAGCTATTCATGATCTCTATTCAAACCCAGACTGAAGATATCTAGTTTGCACATGAATTCCAGTTCTGCAGTTTAACACTGGAATCTGTTTTTAAAGATATTTGCTGAAGTACAGTAACTGGCACATTTTATTTTTTTATTTTTATTTTTTACAGAATGTCCAAGTAGATTGAAATGTTCCCCTATTGGTTTTTAAATGTTACTATTCTTGATGTCTGATTTGTGTCCATTATTCTGTTGCTCAGAGACAGTCCTGTTTGGCCTATATACACAGCAGAGGGACATTGTTTGCACATGATGGCATACATCAGGTTGATAGCTGATCTGTTCATTTACCTTCAGAAATGGATTACAACACAAAACTGCAGAATTGGAACTCATATGCAAACTAGATACATTCAGCTTGGGTTTGAATAGAGACCTATCCAGTCTATCCCTCTGGAATGGTTTGAATTTAGCTTCTGACCCCACCTATTAAAAAATTACTCTTCTAATTCACTCTAAGTAAAATTACTGACACATGGCAGATTTTCGGCTAGATTCATGCATCCTTATGGATGTGGCATTCAGCGTTCTACTACATACTTAGAAGTTAAGCAATTAACAATCCAATGGTCACCTATAATTTTGTGGATGGGACAAGTCTTGAATAGTTCCCTAATTTTTTTCACTTTTTCCCTGCTGTGAGTTGCTCCTGTGGGGTGCAGTGTGCTTGAGATCTGAGAATATTTCATTAACTTCTCAGGCTTGACAGAAAGAGAAGTAGGCAAATGTGGTTGATTTTTATATGTCCTCATGGTGGTATCCACATGAATGACTAAGGTTCCTAAATGTCCTGTTCTTCTTACCTTTGATATTTAACCTATTTGGTATAATATTTTGCCTTTTGATTGGCTTGAAACATGGAGGGCTGAATGCCCACTGGTATAAAGGGGTGAAGATCCTCAATCAAGTTTCACTCATTAGTACCAACTGAGGATAATTTTAAGTTTACTGAATAGAAAGCGTGTGGGAAGTCAAATCAGAAAGCAGGGATTGTGACCTCTAATTGTCAATGTGAAATCACATGTGAATTACTAGACTGTTCTAATGGTTGCTCAACATAAGAAGCCAACTTCCAGAACCAAGGCACTCACTCTAAATAAACATTTCTCTTAAAACCATCTTTCCAGAGCTGGATAGGGAGTTGTGTCTTTTGTGCATGGTCAGCATGTCTAGAATGAGCCATGATATTTTAGCAACATTGTAGCTTAATTGGAATGTGCTTTGCAAATAAAGACTCTAGCCTTTTGCATGGACTCTGTAGTGGAGAGGTTGCTATTTTGCTTTTGCTGTTTCATTTGCTTTCTGTTCTGACAAAGGCATGCCATTAACTTCAAAGATGCAGCGAAGCCCATCCTGCAAAACAACCAAGAGACAAAGAAAAACAAGCTGAGCATGTAAAACTGAAATACTTAGTGCACATGTTAGAGTTGAGAGGAACCGTGGATTACAGCTTTCTAACACTCCATTTCTGTTTCTATTTTCTTAAGTCATCAGTCTCTTGCCAAGCAGATGTTCTTTCCCCCAACTACAGAAAAATCTTGGCCAACATAAGTGCTGCATACTGCTGTGCAAAATTTCCATTGTGAAGCTGAAACATAGTCTAGTCAAGGGTAAATCATGCCTCACCAACCTCATTGCCTTCTATGACGAGATGACTGGATTTATGTATGTGGGAAGAGCCATTGATGTAATATACCTTGACTTTAGCAAGACTTTTGATACAGTTTCCCACAAAATTCTCATCGGCAAGCTAAGGAAGTGTGGTTTGGATGTGTGGACTGTAAGGTGCATAGAAAACTGGCTAGATCAACAGTTTCAGCGAGTAGGAATTAATGGCTCAATGTCTAGTTGGCAACTAGTAACGAGTGGTGTGCCCCGGGGTCAGGCCTGGGGCCAGTTCTGTTCAACATTTTCATTAATGATCTGGATGCTGGAATAGATTGCATGCTCAGTAAATTTGCAGATGACACCAAGCTGCAGGGAACGGTAGACAAACTGGAGGGCAAGGACAGGATTCAGGGAGACCTAGACAAAGTGGAGCAGTGGGCCAAAAGAAATCTCATGAGGTTCAACAAGGACAAGCGCAAAGTCCTGCACTTGGGAAGGAAAAGCCCCATGCACTGCTACAGGCTGGGGAGCAATCAGCTAAGTAGCAGCACTGTAGAAAAGGATCTGGGGGATGTGGTGGATGGGAAGCTGGCTGTGAGTCAACAGCGTGCTCTTGTTGCCAAAAAGGCCAATGGCATACAGGGCTGCATCAGCAGGAGTGTTGCCAGCAGATCAAGGGATGTGATTATTCCTCTCTATTCAGCATTGGTGAGGCCATATCTGGCATACTGTGTCCATTTTGGGCATGCCACTATGAAAAGATTATGGACAATTTAGAAAGAGTCCAGCGGAGGGCAACAAAAATGATCAAGGGGCTGGAGCACATGACCTATGAAGAAAGACCAAAGGAACTAGGCTTATTTAGCCTGCAGAAGAGAAGACTGAGGGGGATTTGAAAGCAATATTTAACTACTTGAAGGGGTGCTCCAAGGAGGAGGGACTTCGGCTGTTCTCAGTGGTAACAGAAGAAAGAACAAGGAACAATGGTTTCAAGTTACAGCTGGGGAGGTCAAGGTTGGATTTTAGGAGAAACTTTCTTACTAGGAGGGTGGTGAATCATTAGAACAGGTTACTTAGGGAGGTAGCAGAATCTCCATCTTTGGAGATATTTATTGCTCTGTTAGACAAAACTCCGGCTGCGATGATTTAGTGAGAGTGGCCTGCTTCTTCACAGGGGTTGGACTAGATGACCTCATGAGGTCCCTTCCAACCCTATGATTCTATGATTCTGTGAAATATTTGCAAAGGTTCACTAGCCTCCCCAGTGAAAAGATTGTTAGTGAACGTAGAATGACTTATTTACATAAGAGTCATGTGCAGTTTATGGTTTCACCTGAATCTGACAAAAAAAAACAAAACAAAAAAATCCAGCAAGATTAAACTTGCTGTTTGCTACTGAATTTCACTTTGGGGGCATGGAGTTCATTTCAATTTGACACTCAAAATACAGTTGCTGAGTTTAAACTCCATGGAGATTGAAACCAAAGAACAGGTCAGCATGAATCAACATGATCTAAAATAGGGATATTTTGTACAGCTTTCATAATAAACCTTATGACTGTTTTCTTCCACAATAGCTCATGCAATAAATAAATGTATTAGTCCTTAGAAGTGCCACCAAACTCCTTGTTTGTTTTGCTGAGCTAGACTAACACAGCTACCCTTTTGGAACTGGCCTTCTAGTGACAATGGCTATGTCTACACTGAAAAATTATTTGAAGCATGTCTACATTAGCCCTCAGCTAGTTCAAACTAAAAAAAAAAAAAAAAAAATAGTTCAAACTAGCCAAAGCTTAGTTCGAACTAGTTAGTTCGTACAGTAAGTTCTTGCTACTTCAGCTAGTTTGAACTAGCACAATGTAGTCATGCTAGTTTGAACTAAATAAGTGCAAACTAGTGGTTAGTTTGAACTAACTATGGTTTTTTAGTTCAAACAGTTAGTTTGAACTAAAAAAGCACGGCTAGGTAGAACTAATTTCTAACAACTTAGTTTGGACTAAGCAAATCTGAATTAAGATTTAAGATGTAGACATAGCCTATGAGCCTGAGCTCTGGACCTTAGAGTTGCCAGAAATTTCAATTAACTGGTTTTAGCATTCTCCATTTCCATAGTTTAAGCATCTTTCTGTTAGTTTGTAGCTTCTGCAGATCAGAAGGTATGTGTGAGTACATGGCATAAAGACTCATGAAAGAATCGGAATCAGGGGTTACTGTACTGAGGAAGCAAGGCCCTGACCTCTCCTATTTGCATACAGCTGCTGTTAAATGCCAGGTTAAATGGCTTTACCAAACCCATTAAAGGGTGTGGGGGGCACTTATTAAGATTTGTCATGAAACGTGCTATGGTAAAATCATTTTTGTCTTGCTTTCCAGTGCAACTGTTTATACTGACGACTTGGAGCCATATTACCATTTCAGGCATCTGGGAGGCTTTTCTAATCCTTGACTGCAGTTTGTCAGTGATTCAGAAATATTCCCTTGCTCCAATTCTTCATGCGCAGCAGGAGCTGGATTAGCAACATCAGAGTCTGAAGATGTGCATTGTTCCCCATTAGTCTCAGTTTGAGCCTGATGTTAGGTCCTTTTCTTTGGGTACCTCCGAGTCAGTGAACCAGGACTAATTATCCCAGTCTTCCTGGGAGACATCAGAGCCTGTGTTTGTAATGTCCAGACTCTGCTTCTGTTGCTGTTAGCCATTTCCAAGAAAATACACTTGAATATCATTTGCACACCATCCCTTAGAATTGTTTACTAGGACCCTGCTGTTCCAGATGGCAGGAAATCAAGTAATGCACACACACACACACACACACACTCCAGCACCATGGAAACTTGTGGAGCATGCTCAAAGCTACCATACTCAATTCCAGAAACAGCTGGCTGTGGACAGCTAAATCTGCCTTGCAACAGTGACCCAACTCCAATAGATCTCTGGAGAGGAATTCTTCACTATGCATGTGGGCTACACATGGAATATTGTTGGCCAAATATTTGCACCTAAAATTTGTTTGCAAATCATTTGGTAGAGGGAAATATGCCAGCATTCACAAAGATGAATATTATTCCCAAAATATTATTCAGTCAGGTCCACTCACAATATCAGATGAAGAAATGTTTAATTAAATGTTACATCTGTGCATTTTCCATCACTGTTTTCTTCCTTGCTTTCATGGACTATTATAGACCGCACATTCATCTGTCCATCTCAACATAGTGAATATGGCACTCTCTTCTGTACTTGGAAATCCTCTTTTTGATAGAGCAGAAGTTATTTCTGTAATAGAACCATACATTTTATTCTTGTTCTCTGGACTTTCATATGAGTATGTATGACTTCCCCTTGTTGTTCTCACATTTTCATTATCTACCAAAAAGTTTTGTTTTTGTTTTTTTCTTTATGGTATCAGCCATGTGTTTTTATGAAGTTTTTAAAGAGTTCTCAAGTTTCTCCAAAAACTATACACAGCAATAAATCATTGAACTCTGTTCCTTTATTTGTGAATCTGTTTACAAGAATTGTAATGTGATTTTAGAGCAGGAGGATTTCAGTTTAATTATCATTGCTCCTAGGTATATGAGCAATGTGCTGAACTGTCTATCATCTAACTTGGGCAGCAAGAACAGCTTCAACCCTGAAACTTTTCATCTATATTCCAATACTCCATTTGTAAACTAGATAGAAATCTTTAAGAAGGTTTGGGAATATAGAAATCATTAGCCACGAATCATCCTCATCCATTGCTTATTTAATGGTTCAGGTATCTCATTTTAGGTAGTCAGTCTTTTTATTAATTTTTTTTTTAATTTTTTTATTTTCCCCCTCCAGTAATTGGTATTTGCTGTTTTGAACTGTATTTCAATAGCACACAGAGACCTTGATTAGGATCAAGGCCATGTTGTGCTAGCTGCTGTACAAGCATGCAGAAGGGAGACGCAGTCCTTGCTTTGCAGTGTAAGAACTTAAGTCTTTTCAAGAAATAGGGAAAGAGTAGTTTTCATTTTGGATTTCCGGGCTATGAGCCTGATTCAGAGTTCAGAGAAGTCAATTGAAAGATTCCCCATAACATCACAGGATTTTGATTCAGACCTAATGGGAATACAGAGTATACTGTTAGGCTTTCTAATCTGTATGCAACAAACTAATCACACTGTCGAAAAAGACACATACAATAAGTCAGACTCAGCATTGCAAAAATGCTTACAAAAGTACAAGGCAACTTTAATCAGTCCATGCCTGATCTTGTCAGTTACACCTTTACCTCTTTGCCTCCTCATGTGCTCCACCCGCAGTGCTTCACATATCTTATTCTCCCACAAATGCCCCCCTCCTATTTCTTATTGGCTCTCCAATCCTATCCACCACCTTCTCCACCCTTCTTTTATTTATTTATTTTGTTCCCTTTGTCTTGATTTTCCTCACACTTCCTGTATTCCCTAGAACTGGTTGGAAATTTTCAGGCCAATTTTTCACTGGAAAATACTGATTTAATGAACTCACAGCACTGAAAGCATGAACAAAATATGGCAACTATTAAACGATTCATACCTTGTTGTCAATCCCAAATTCTAGCAATTGGAGATTTAGAAACCAGAAGGACATGACTACCTTAGACACGGATGGACCTATCCTCCATGAATTCATCTAGTTATTTTTTAAACCAGTTATGCTTTTGGCCTTCGCAACAAAGATTTCCACAGGCTGATGGTTTATTGTGTGAGGAAGTCTTTTCTTTTGTTTGTTTTAAACTTGCCATCTATTGAGATCATCAGGTAACCCATAGTACTCGTTGATGAGCTCTTTACGTGGTTCATGTGTGTGGGTGCTACCTGAGGACAGACTATTAAAAATCAGGGCATGCACCCCACATGGGCTGGAAGTTCTAGACTTAGATTTCTCCAACAAACTGTGAACTGAAGTACTACAACAGTCTTAACATGAGGTCACAAACAGGTCCTATTGGACATTGGTCTCTTGCCACACAAGCAACCCTGCCTGTTTGATAGATGACCCCTAACAACAAAAATCACAATAGTCATTTTACTCCAAGTCTCAAAGGACTAGTCATTGTAAATAGGGTCAGCTGTGTCTCAGGTGTCAAACCAAAGGCACCACTTGAAGCCAATGCAATAATAGGCAAATAAAAGCTCTGTAAACTAAGACAAGAATTGAGTTAGTTACAAACTTGAATCAGGTAAAAAATCCATGCCCCTAAGCAATGTAATTGTACTGACATAATCCCCTGTGTAGACAGCACTATGTCTATGGAAGAGCTTTTCTCACGAGCATAACTACTACCTCTCAGGGAGGTGAATTAACTATAGAGAAGGAGAAGATACAAAGGAGCAGCCGTGTTAGTCTAGTTGGGTATGTCC
This sequence comes from Podocnemis expansa, assembly GCA_007922195.1. Classification (NCBI taxonomy): domain Eukaryota; kingdom Metazoa; phylum Chordata; order Testudines; family Podocnemididae; genus Podocnemis; species Podocnemis expansa. The sequence continues at coordinate 1,988,663 of ML682055.1, forward strand.
ACATTTAATCTTTAAATTGAAATAATGCTGATTATTTTGATTTAAAAGATTTCATGTCCACACTATGTTTCCTTATTTTGAAACAAGGAGCTCCCTCATTTCAAAATAAGAACAGTCATTTTGATACAATAAAACCTAATATTATATTGAAATGACAGTAAAATCAAAACTGTTATTTTGAAATAATGCAGCCTGGATGTGTTATTTCAATTTGACTGTTATTTCTATTTAAAACCTTTGCCCTTCTCCTTCCCAGGGTGCTGTCCTTCTTCTATATATTGGGTGGGGACATAGCCCTTCTTGCCACACCTCCTATGGTGCCCCTCTCCTAAATCGATCTAGCGAGTCCTGTCCATGGCCATGCTAGTTCGATTTGAGTTTCTAGTGGGGCCATGTTAAATTGATTGAACTTAAATCAATTTAACTGCCTAAGCGTGGACATAGCCATTCAGAAAAACAAACATGGAGTCCTGTAGCACTTAAAGACTAACAGATATATATAATCTGATAATATATTTAAATAATAAAAAGATATATTTGTTAGCCTTTAAATGCTTCAGAACTCCATGTTTGTTTTACAGAAGGATAAGATTCCTCTCATCTGTTTAAGACATTTTTATTAAAGCACTACAGCCATGTTTAATTTGTCCCAGGGCTGACCCCCAGCACCTATAGGCCTCACAGTTTGCAGCTCTAGCACTTCAGGCCTTGCCATGTCAATTATGAAACTTAAAAAGTTGTTTGAGGCACAGCACCTAATTGCCATGTCTTTCATTACAAATTAAACACTGACTACAATGATGTAGCTGCATCGGCACAGTGTTTTAAGTGTAGACTTGCCCTTAGCTAACATTTTTATTCTTAAATAATACCTTATAAGCAGCATTAATATATGCAGCATTTTACAAGCTTTTTGTAAGGTCCAAGCTCACTCGTACAACTCTAATATCTATGGCTACGTCTACACTTAGAAGGTTAGTTTAAATTACCTGAAATCAAATTAATTAAATTGAACTAATAACGCTTAGTTCAAATTAAGACAATTCAAATTAACTTGGCCCCACTAGGAAAAATAATTTAAACTAGCATGTCCATGGACAGGACTTGCTAGTGAGAATTAAGAGAGGGGTACCCTGGTAAGTGTGGCAACAAAAAGGGCCATGCCACCACTCAGCCAAGCAGCAGGGAAAGAATTCCCTGCCCAGCTCTAACCTCACCGAGCCAGGCAAGAGACAAAGTGTCCCCAGCCCGGCTCAGGGTGTGCTTACCTGGCGTGGGGAAGGGACACCTTGCACTGGGCTCTGCCACGCTGGCTGGATGGTGGGGAAAGGAACCCCCAACCCAGCTGGAGGTGTGCCGGCTGGGCTATGGGAAAGGACCCCCGTGCCTGGCTGGAGGCATGCTGGCAGGGCACGCCACCTGGCCAGCGCACCCCTAGCCGGGCATGGGTTTCTCTGCCTCCCCACTCGGCCAACACTCCTGCATCCAGGCATGGGGGTTCCCTTCCCCCTGCCTGGCCAGCACTCATTCAACCCAGGCATGGGTGTTCCCTTCCCCACCACCTGGCCAGCGCATCAACAGCCAGGTGTTGCGATCCCTCCCCAAGCCCGAGCGGCTCTGTAGATCTGGGCATGGGGGTCCCCACAACCTCACCCCCAGCCAGGGGACCAGGGCCCCATTGGCCTCATGCAGATCGGTTGAGGGGACATCTTGGAGCTGCTTGCCCCAGGCGCTGGAGGGCAGGTGCTTCCTTCTGGGTGCCATGCCCCCTGGGAGGAATGTCAGACCAAATTAATTTTAAGTAATCCTTAGTTTGAATTAACATGGCTTCATTGGTTTAGTTAAAACTAATAAATTCAAACTAACTCTTTGTTTGAAGTTAAGCAAGATTTTAGAAGTTCGAGCTAAGCCTTCCTTTGTTTGAACTAAGGGAACTCTTTAGTTTGAACTAATAAAAGCTAGTATGGCTATGCATTAATTTAGTTCAAATTAATCCTCATTAATTCAAACTAAATTGTAAGTGTAGTCATACCCTATTCAATAATATTACCATGCTGGCAAAGCAGGCTGGTTTCCACCCATGCATTTGTCAGTAATTAGCAAGACCTTAGTATGACCTACCACCTGGTTTCAGCATCACAGTTTTGTTATGTGGAGGAGTGGGTAACACTCCTTTATTCAATTTCTCCACACCATTTATGATTTTATAGACTGCATTGCATCCGCCCTTAGTCATCTCTTTTCTAAGCCAAACATTCCTCACCTTCTTAATCTCTCCTCATGTTGCCCTTCTCTATAATTTTTCCTATTCCAATATACCTTCTTTTTCCTCAGCTATATTAGAACGTTGAGCTTCAACTTTAGTATTTTGACATTTATGTTATAATATATGGTAGGAATGATAAAATCAAAATGTAATAGGTGATAGTATCATAATGAAACATTTTGGAATATTTACTTCCATTAAAAAATTCTGGGCTTCCAAATATTTGGTCCAAACGAAACCAGATTTCAAAATCACAGAACTTCCTGCTGAATGGACATGCTGTTTTGCCACCAGCTCTAGTATCCCCTGCATGGCAGAATCAAGAGGTGACCCAGTTTTAATGTAGATTTGCCTGGGCAGGGTTTACAGCAAAAATCAAAAGACGTACCTCATTTGTTCAGAACCCAGCTGTTCTCTCTGTGCCATGAGCACTGCTGGCTCTGAAACAAGGGGAAATGTATTGACATGTAGTCCTAATTCTCCATTGTGACCAGCCCCCATTACAATATTTTGTTGGCACAAAGGTGTTGTAATGTCAGGTATAGTGGAGCCAGCAGCATGGCTGTACAATGCTACCCCATACTGCCCCCTCACTCTTGGCATAGGTGTTGTGTCCAAGAAAAAGGGCATGTGACTAAAGTACTGTTGAACTCTGAATAATTCTGGTTCCACAACAGCCCCTTGTAGCCATTGGAGAATAATAAAGAACAATTACAGTTTATCTCAGTCCACACATGTCACCTAACCTATTGCATTTTAGCTATATTCTCATTACAGGTGTGTCCCAGAGACAATAAGGGTGAGCTCCATACTATATACATGTGTGATAACGGAGGAAACAAAGGCTATGTCCACACATACATCATTATTTCAAAAAAAGTTATTTTGAAATGAGTTATTTCAAAATAAAGTCCTTATTTCGAAATAAGTTAATTCGAATTAAAGGAAAGCCTGCTTTCGAAACAGCTGTTATTTCAAAATGGTTATTTTGAAATAAGGCCATTTGGACATGTTGTTTCGAAACAGTTGTTTCAAATCAATGATGGTGTCTCAAAACAACATGTCCAAATGGCGTTATTTCGAAATAATCATTTTGAAGTAATAGCCGTTTTGAAATGAATGGGGTTTAAGCTGTTTCAAAATGACTGCCAGAGCCTGTCATTTCGAAATAAGAAAACGTCGTGTGGACATTCAGTTTTTTATTTCAAAACAACCAGTGTTGTTTTGAAATAAAAGACTCGTGTGGACATACCCAAATATTCTAGCAGAGCATCAATGAATGACTATCACTGAGATTGCCTAGCCATTTCCTTTATAACTTTGTATTTTATACTAATTATAGTTTTGACAAATGTCCAGCGTTTGGCCAAACTTGGTTCCTCCATTTCCTAACTGTGGCACTACAGTCTGTAATTCCTTCCTTTCTGGTAACCAGTGTAGAATCAAGATAGCTGGGTGCCTATTTGTGTCTTTTACTTACATCTATTTACTGATGCCTCTCATTCTACTAAGCTCATACCAACTCCTTTTGCCTGGGTGTAGTGGAGTGATCGAAGCTGAAGTTCCTTCAGACCCTGCTGGCCCCAAGCTATCTGGACAAGGGAGTAGCATGCCAGCTAGGCTTCACTGAGCCAATTAGGGCGAGAGACAGCTCTGCCTACTTAGGCAGTGGGGAGCAGCTGACTTGTGAAGCTGTTGGATATATGAGGGCTAGGAAAGGCAAACAGGGGGAAATGCACAAGTACAAGGGTAGGAACCATGCAAGCAGTATGCCTATGGTGCAGGAAGGCAGGCTGTCCTGTGCTTCACAGCCAGAAAGGGCTGGGCTTGGAATAGAGCTGAAATTTTGACTGGGAAACTGGGAATGTATCATTGTAAATAAAACAAACAAGGAGCCTGGTGGCACTTTTAAAAACTAACCAATTTATTTATCACATGATCTCTGGTAGGAAAATATCCCACTTTGTCAGATGCTTTGAAGATGGGGAACTTACAGAGTGGGAGGAAAATAAATGTAGGGGAGTGGGATTTTCTTCCATGAAAGCTCATGCGATAAATAAATTGGTTATTATTTACATGTGCTGCTAGACTCCTTGTTTGTTTTGTTGAACTAGACTGACACGGCTACTCCTTTAGAACTGTAAATAAAGGAGTATCGGTGCTACACTGAGGAAAGTTGTGTGTATCCTGTGTCTGAAGAAAGGGACACAGAGCACATGGCTACCCTGGGGTTTAAATGAAAATGTCACTGCCATTACTTCACAGTCTTTGCTGTATTTGCTCATTGATATGACTCCTAATTTGAAATATCTGTCACCTCATCCAGCACCACAATGTTTTTGTATGTGTGAGAGTTACTGGGAAAACAACACGTAACTAACTGTGTTGAGTGGGGGGCGCAATCCTTTGTGCACAGGATATGATTCTGCTACTGCTCTGAATAAAGATGCCTCTTGTGGCTTTCACATTGTAGAAACTTTAAGCTCGTAGCTTTGGAGGTCACTGGTGATGACTAAGAAGATGGTTGATGTTCATGCAGAAGTGCAAAAATGTGTACTGGAAAATGTATCTTTTTACTTGTAGAGGTCTCCAAAAATTGTCTGCTTATTTTTCACCACTTTCTTCCTCCTAAGAGCAGTTTGAAATGTCTAGTAAGAAACATAATGCTATCACAGTCCATCTTATTTACCAGGTGTGAAGTGAGATTACATTTCAGACTTTTATCATACTTGGGCACACTAATTTATCTTAATTGTGACCTTAACTGTGTGAAAGTGGATAATAGTTTATAAAATGTTCAAGTCACCCATAACAATCAATGTTGCTGGGGAAAGATGCAAAAGGGAAGCAGAGATTGAAATAGTCCAAGCACATAGGTCTGCTGATACATCTCAAGTGCGTTAAGTGTTGGTAAATGAGACAAATTTGGGACTGAAAGTCAATGAACCCTAATTGGTGTTGAAAATTAGGCCAAATTAGTGGACAAAATAATGAGAAGATTGTGGGAGATTTGAAAGAAAAGACATTAGGGAGAAAAAAAGTGGAGCTTGAGTGCATCAACTACTGACTGAAATAGACGAAAGAAGGAAGTTCCACTCTCATGGCTGTAGGGCCCAGCGTCTTCTGGCACTCTGTGATCTGCTATTTCCTTAGTTGGATTATTCTATCACAATTAATACAAGACTCAAAACCATTTCTACAAGGCGTGTGTGGTCTTCAGCTGAGACCTACTTCGGTGGAAATCCTGGTGGCATTCAATACCTGGGAGTATAATGGCTATGGGTTCTTCTCCCCCACCTAGTCTGTTCTTCATTCTCTTTTTTTAGGCAGTGTTTGCAATGCAAATACTCCTGGCTTTCTGAGGACTGTGTTGGCAGTTTGTGAGAAATCACCACTTCTGACCTCATACTGTGAAGCATCAGTAGTTTAACAGATTGGCAGGGTTGGGACAAAGTGCACTAAACCCTGGAGGATAAGTGGCTGTTTAGCCAACTTGAAAGCAGCTTGACATTCTTTTGACCAATGCCATTATTTATTTTTCTGTAATAGTTCTGTCACACAGCTAACTACAGTAGACAGATTTGCTGTGAATTTCCCTTGGTATTTTAGCATAGCCAGAGAGAATTTTAATTTCCATACCTTTTTCTTTGTACAAGAGCTTGTGTAATAGACAGCATCCAACTGCTGCTCTGAAATACCTTTGCAATCTGCCACTTGACTGCAGCTGCAGATTTTCATAACCTCAGATCTTGTTTTGCTGGAGATTCAATGCCACCACCAACTACTTCAAGCCTTTGTGATCTCTCCTACTAGGAGATAAATAACATGTAATTCACACCTTGCAGAACTTCATGCATTGACTTACGACATAGATAATACAAACATGGCCAGGAGCTGTTTGTTACAGCAAATTCCAAATAGTTAAACAGTACTTCAAATTTGGGATGAGCCAGTCAATTTTATGGTAATTGGATTTATAAATTCAGCACAGTTTAAGTGGTGTCTGGCTGTCTGCCACATTTGCAGACACTGGAAATATTAATATACCAACACCCCAATCCAGGAAAACACATAAACTTGGGCATATATCCCTTCCACTTCAAGACAGCCTTGAAGTCCATGTTTAACTTAAGCACATGATTAAATTTCATTCACCTTTAAGTGATTTAAGCACAAGTAAGTGTTTTTCCATATGAAAATGCTTACCTGAATCAGAGCCCACAGGAAAGAACAGCTATAGTATTTGGAGAAGGAACAGAATCATAGGCTATGTATACACTGGTAAATTAGTCCCAACTAAGGAGGCTTAGTCCAGAACAGTTTAGCCCATGGCTACACTAAGCATTCCTTGGTTCAAACACAGAAATTTCTTAGCTGGAGCCAAAGAAACCTTATTTCTAACTTGTAAGTACCGGCACTTAGTCCAGATTTACGCACTTAGTTCAAACTTTAGTTCAAACTAGGCATGGGCAAGACTTGAACTAAACCTTAGTTCAAACTTAAGAAGTTCAAACTAAGCCGGTTAGTTTGAACTAACCACACATTCTAGCTTGAACTAAGTGTTAGTTTGAACTAGACCGTGCCATTAGTTTGAACTAAATGGCTTGAGGTTTGTTTGAATTAATCAAGGTTAGTTCGAACTAACCTTGACTTTCTCAGTTCGGGCTAAGAATTCCAAACTAACTATGGCTAGTGTAGACATAGCAATAGAAACTAGAAGGCACCATGAGTGATCATCAGGTCCAGTCCCCTGCACTCATGGCAGGACCAAGTACCCTGTTAAACAATCCCTGACAGGCGCTTATCTAATCTGCTCTTAAAAACTTCCACTGATGGAGATTCCATATCATCCTAGGCAATTTACTCCAGTGATTAATCACCGCATGGTCAGCAGTTAAGAAGAACAATTTTTCTCCCTCCTCCCCATAACAACATCTTACATACTTGAAAACTGATATCATGTCCCCTCTCAGTAACTGTTAACCAGTAACTGTTTACACTAATATTGATTAATTAGTCATTATTATTGCGGCAGATTTCCAAAGAGTTTCTTTGAAAACACAGATCATATAACAAAGACAAACACAGTGGCCACTTCTCAGATTATAAAACAAATCAGCTAGGCACATTTAAAAATTCTCTCCCCTCCCAGAAATACTAACACTAATTTTATTCTAGAGTTTATTATTTTCACTTCTTCGGTGAGCAGCTGTGGATTTTGCAGCCTTGCAGATCAGTTTCCTTTGGAGAGCAAAAATGGGTGGCACATGGTCAGGCGTTTGTTTAATGTGGTTTACAGCCAAACATTTACTTTGTTTATTTACACAATAAACATGAATATTGCTTTCTGAAGCAGGTGTAATACAAAAAAGGAAGTGACTGCCTAAGAAGTAGTATTGTGGAAAGGGATCAGGGAGGGGGGTCACAGTGGATCACAAACTAAATATGAGCCAATAGCATAACACTCTTGTAAAAAAAGCAAACATCACTGAGCATTATATTAACAGGAGTGTTGTAAGCAACACATATAATTGGTCTGCACTCTTCCATGCTGATTTAGCTTCAGTTGGAGTATTGTGTCTAGCTCTGGATGCCACATCTCAGGAAACATTTGGACAAATTAGAGAATGTCCAGAAAAGAGCAATAAAAATGATTCAAGGGTTAGAAAACATTGCTCATGACAGAAGACTGAAAAAACTGAATCTTTACTCTGGAGAAGACTGAGGGGAACCATGATAACAGTTTTCATGTATGTAACTCTTCTTCCAGTTGGAGTGGGCAGCACAAAGGGCTGAATTCAATATCTAGGTGTTCGTTTTCAACAGTAGAACACAAAACTAGTTTGAGCCCCCACCCAAAGACACAACTCTTGTCCATTCTTCATAAGATCTTTTAACCAAACTGACAGCTTAACAAAACAGTTTCTTCTTTCTCCCAAGGCTCAGAGCTTCCTAGCTGGAAAATTCCTCCACGTTGGGCCACACAACCTCCCCTTCCCAGTGTGGCCTTGAGAATACAAAGACTCGTCAGAGGTTTAATACAGGGGTTGGCAACCTTTGCCAGCCCCCATGCCAGTGCTGCCCACTGCACCTTCAGAAGGTACCAGGGCCAAAAGGAGGCTGGACCAGAGCTGTGGTTTGGGGCCAACGCCAGCATTTGCCCCTGCCAGTAGGTGGCCTCTGGTTCCTGGCTGGGACTAGTTCTCACTCCCGCTGGTGCTCAGCTTCCAGCTCTGGGGTCAGACCTGGAAGCAGGCAGGCTGACCTGCCCCGCTCCCCTTCAGCTCTGCCCAACAGGGGATGGGGTCAGCAGGTGTTAGGAGGCCCGCGGACCACAGCTTCTTCATCCCTGCTGGTCGCGCTCCCCAGCGGGGAAGGATGACCAGCAGGGGTCTGGAACCCTGTAACATGGCTCTTGCAGCCTGGCCGCGCAGTGCTGGGAGGAGCAGGGCTAGAGGGGGAGCTTGACCTGCACTTGTTCCATTCAGGCTCAGCCCCCATGCCATTTTTGGCACAGGTGCTGGAGGTTACCAACCCCTGGTTTAATAGCTTCATAACAAAGGTAGCAAATTTACTTAAGCTACTTACAGCTGCTCTGGCTTTTTTTACTGGATGCTAAGGTTAACTTTGTTTCTAGTTTCACCTTGATTCATTACATCAGTGACCCCTGGTGACAAACCATTGTATTCGTTTAATGTGCTATATATTTTATTACTGCTGTGTTGAAAGGTTCCAGTCATGAATTTGGGACCCATTGTGCTAGGCTCTGTGCACAGTTTTGGTAACATGCTAGCTAATTATCCAGCACTTGAAACATTAGTCAGTGTTCTTTGCAACAGGAACTGTCTTCTTGTTTGGTGTTTATAGTGCCTACTACAATGAGATCCTGCTTAAGAACTGGGGCTTTTAGGTACTACTCTATTCAAATATATAAATTAATAAATTAAAATAAGTCATGTATTTTACTAAAGTAGCACTTAAAGGCCTCAGCTGAGATTTGGACCCTCCTGCACGAAGTATTGTGTAAATATATAGTAATGGAAATTCCTTGCCCTGAAGGGAGATGCATCACAAGGTTGAATGAAACTGCGCTATGTAAGGTGAGGATAAGGAATCAGATACGTAGCACCATTCAAGTGACACAATCTGATTCTCTTTGGAGGGGAAGTAATCTACGCCAACCCTATACTGAAGCTCCTTCAAGTTCTTGTGCTTCCAGTACCCACCTATCTACTAGGGAAGTGGTGTACCAGCCCCATAAAACGCCATCCCTTTATGCAAATACAAGCAGCCAACTCTAGGGAGAAAGCAGTTATTTACATCCCGTGTGTGTGTAATCTGCTGTGTAGTCTTCTTTCTCACCGCACTGCTGTTCATCTTTGTACCCCTTTGCTTGCAGCACTGTGCAATCTTTTCAAAGGTATCCATATTTCTACAGCTGGCCTATAACTGTGGTTCCACGGGTTTTTCTCTCCACAAGCTCAGGTGAGCCAATATCTCTTGTGTTCAGGGAGGAATGTATCAAGAGCATGGAGCAGGCATGGTTGACTGAGTAGTTATAGACAGCAAGGGAGAGTAGCTCGGCGTTGCTCACCATGCTGGGCAATCATGAAAAGGCATTTCAAAAAAAAAAAAGAGGAGTGTTTTAAGGGAGAGAGGGGTGACTTCCAGTTTCTTTGACCCTTGGGCAATGGAGTTCATAACTGTGACCAGAGCACTCATAGTCATGTGGGACAGCAGCTGGAGGACTCTAAGACTCAACATAGGTCACACATTATCTACTGTCACGCTGTGTGTACCTCCATAGGTTGACCAATGCTCATCACCATTCTAAGAGGTAGTTTTGCTGCATTATCATAATAAATAGGTGTTTACATCCACCAAAGACAAATTTGAGTGTAGATGTGTGCTCAAATAGGTTTATGCATAGCAACTTATGTCACTATAGACCAGGCCTAAGTGGAGAAGGCAAATGTACTTGTACCTATAAAATAAATTAAAAGTGTAAAGAGACAAGAATACTTCTGTCAGAAAGCAGGATATGTTTTTTTACAATATTCATTTAATTAAATTGCACCTTTTTGGAGGTCATGGACCAGTACATCACAGCATATGAAAATCCTACTGTAATAATATGAACAAATGTAGGATAGTGATAACAGATACTGTATTAAACATGGATGTCTAGAAAATGATGGGAGGTTAGCACTAGAAGTCTAGAATGAATAGTAACACTGTCCCTTTTAATATTTATTTTTTATTAGAGCTGATCAAAAATGGAGATGGGGGATATGTATCATGAACATTAAAAAAAAACTAAGATAAAAATTTTATTTGAATTTTTCTAAAACAATTGATGATAAGTTTTCTTTAAAAATACTTGGTTTGCCTAATTTTCCATTTTTCCTTCCTCTCCCCTCCTTTTTTTTTTTCTTTTTGGTGTCTCTTTCCTTCCTCGCCCCTTGTTTAATTTAGCCATTTAAAAAGAAGGTTAAATGGGAGATATGTGGGGGGCAGATTAAAAAAAATCAACAAAATATGAAAATGATTGTCTTTTTTGCTTTGTTTTTTGTTGCTGTCAAGTCAGCAAACAGAGAAACATTTTGAAAAACTGATCTATTTCTTTGGTTTCTTCCTTTGGAAATTTTCATTTTATAAAAAAAAATATCAAGAAATGTTGACTGACTCTATTATTTATTTAGAATCATAGAATCATAGGGTTAGAAGGGACCTCATGAGATCATCTAGTCCATCCCCCTGCAAAAAGCAAGACCACTCACTAAATCATCCCAGCTGGAGTTTTGTCTAACCGAACTCTAAATACCTCCAAAGATGGAGATTCCACCACTTCCCTAGGTAAACCATTCCAATGCTTCACCACCCTCTTAGTAATAAATTTTTTCCTAATATCCAACCTCGACCTCCCCAGCTGTAAATTGAAACCATTGCTCCTTGTTCTGTTCTCTGTTACTACTGAGAACAGCCTGGCTCCCTCCTGCTTGGAGCATCCCTTCATGTAGCTGAAGGTTGCTATCAAATCCCCCCTTAGTCTTCTCTTCTGCAGGCTAAATAAGCCTAGTTCCTTCAGTCTCTCTTTGTAACTCTTGTGCTCTTGCCTCTTGATCGTTTTTCTTGCCCACCTCTGGACTCTTTCTAATTTGTTCATGTCCTTTTTGTAGTGGGGAGCCCAAAACTGGACACAGTATTCCAGATAGTGGCCTCACCAGTGCTGGACAGAGGGGAATAATCACATTCCTTGATCTCCTGGCAACATTTCTACTGATGCAGTCTGGTAAGCCACTGGTCTTCTTGGCAACAAGAGCACACTTTTGACTTATATCCAGCTTCCCATCCACCGTGACCCCCAGGTCCTTTCCTTCAGTGCTGCTATTTAGCTGATTGCTCCCCAGCTAGCAGCAGTGCATGGGGTTTTTCCATCCCAAGTGCAGGACTTTGCACTTGTCCTTGTTGAATTTCATGAGATTTCTCTTGGCCCACTGCTCCAATTTGTCTAGGTCTCCCTGAATCCTGTCCTTGCCCTCCAGCATGTCTACTGTTCCCCCCAGCTTGGTGTCATCCGCAAACTTACTGAGCATGCAATCTATTCCAGCATCCAGATCATTAATGAAAATGTTGAACAGAACTGGCCCCAGGACCAACCCCTGGGGCATGCCACTCGTTACTGGTAGCGAACTAGACATGGAGCCATTGATCCCTACTTGCTAAAATTGTTGATCTAGCCAGTTTTCTATCCACCTTACTGTCTGCACATCCAACCCATACTTCCTTAACTTTCTGATGAGTATGCTGTGGGAAACCATATCAAAAGCCTTGCTGAAGTCAAGGTATATCACATCGATGCCTCTTCCGCATCCACAAATCCAGTCATCTCTACACAGAAGACAATGAGGTTGGTCAGGCATGATTTACGCTTGGTGAATCCATGCTGACTGTTCCTGATCACACTATTTTCCTCCAAGTGTTTCAGGATGGATTCTTTAAGAACCTGCACCATGATTTTTCCAGGGATTGAGGTGAGGCAGACAGGTCTGTAATTCCTTGGATCCTCCTTTTTCCCATTCTTAAAGATAGGTACTATATTTGCTTTTTTTCTAGTCATCCGGCACCTCCTCCACTCACCATGAGTTTTCAAAGGCCAGTGGTACTGCTATCTCATCAGCCAACTCCCTCAGCACCCTCGGATGCAGTTCATCTGGCCCCATAGACTTGTGAACATCTAACTTCCTTAAGTAGTCCCTAACCTGACCTTCCATCACCAATGGCCTCTTTTCTTCTCTCCAATCTATCGCACCCCGTGTAGTGGGCTGGGAGCTGGCCCTCCCTGTGAAAACTGAAGTAAAGAAACCATTGAGCACTTCAGCCTTTTCCAGATCCTCCACCACAAAGATACCTGCCCCATTCAGTAAGGGACCTACGTCAAACCTGATCCTCTTCTTGTTATTAACATACTTGTAGAGCCCCTTCCTGTTATCCTTCACATCCCTTGCTAGCTGCAGCTCCAGTTCTCCTTTGGCCTTTCTGATTTTATCCCTGCAGTCACAAGCAATATCTTTGTATGCCTCCCTAGGCCATCTGTCCAAGCTTCCACTTCTTGTAAGCTTCCTTTTTATGTTTCAGCTCACCACAGAGTTCTCTGTTAAGTCGTGCTGGGCGCTTTCCACATTTGCTGTTCTTCCTGCTCCTTGGAATGGTATCTTCTTCTGCCCTCAGCAGGGTTTCTTTAAAATGCAGCCAGCTCTCTTGGACACCTTTCCCCTTCAGATCAGCCTCCCAAGGGATCCTGCCCATCAGTTCCCTAAGGGAGCCAAAATCTGCTTTTCTGACGTCCGGGGTCTGCGTTTTGCTTCTTTCTTTTTTTCCATTAATCAGCATCTTGAAGTCTATCATCCCATGGTCACTACTGCCCAGGTTGCCATTCACTTCTACTTCCTTCTCTGTTTGTGACCAGCAGGTCGAGAGGTGCAAGGCCCCTAGTTGGTTCCTCCAGCATTTGTTCCAGGAAGTTGTCCTCAGCACTCTCTAGAAACTTCCCGGATTGCCTCTGCACTGCTGTATTGCCCTCCCAGCAGATGTCAGGATAATTGAAGTTCCCCATGAGAACCAGGGCCTGTGATCTGGAAGCTTCTGCTAGTAAACCACAGAATGCCTCATCCCCCTCCTCCTCTTGGTCTGGCGGTCTATAGCAGACACCTCCCAGGACGTCCCCCTTGTTGCCTTTTCCTTTAATCTTTACCCACAGACTTTCAACTGGCTAGTTTCCACTTTCATAGTTAGCTCTGAGCAGTCATACAGCTCCTTTACATATAGCACCATTCCTTCCCCTCTTCTTCCCTGCCTGTCCTTCCTGAACTGTTTATATTCATCCATGGGAGAGCTCCAGTCATGCAAGCTATCCCACGATGTCTCTATTATTCCAATTATATCATAGTTTCTTGTCTGTGCCAGTACTACCAATTCTTCCTGCTTGTTTCCCAGGCTCCTTGCATTTGTTTACAGGCACCTAAAATGCCGGACCAATTGCCCGACTTTCTTCTGTCGATTTTCAGTTCTGTTGCTTCTACCTCCTTGCATTTTCTCCTGGCATCACCCCTCACCACTCTTGTTGGGTATTAGGGCTTCATTAGTACACCAAAGACAATTATTTGATTCCCCCCGCAAGTTGCAATTACCCTTTCTTTTATCCCTGGTGTTACAGTCTCGACACCCCCCCCCCAAGTTCCAACCCTTCCCCAGATCCCCCACATTGTCATTTACCTGTGTGCTTTGGTCACCTTTCCCCTTCAAACCTAGTTTAAAGCCCTTCTCACTAGATCAGCGAGTTTGCATTGGAAAATTCCCTTCCCCTTCCTTTACAGGTAGAGTCCATCTCTGCCTAGCAGACCTTCTTCCTGGAATGGCACCCCAAGGTCAAGGAAGCCAAAGCACTCTTCATGACACAGTCTTTGTAGCCAGGCATTCATCTCCAGGATGCATCTGTCTCTGTTCCGGCCCCTACCCTTGACCGGAAGGATTGAGGAGAACAGCACCTGTGCAGCGAATTCCTTCACCTGCACTCCCAGAGCCCTGTAGTCACTTTTGATCTGCCGAGGATCACCTCTCACAGTATCATTGGTTCCCGCATGAATGAGTAGCATGGGGTAGAGGGCAGATGATGTAGGTGCAAACTGTCTCTTCCCAAAATACAAGTAGTTCTTCAGAGCAATTTATAAATGATAGCTACTCACTTCAGAGGTAAGCAACTATTATCTTTATTTTATAGCTGCAGAAACTGAAGATGAGAGGTTAAGGGATTAATTTAATTGTGGAAGAGACAGTCTTAGCAACTCCAGTTCAGCAAAGCAGTCAGACACATGCTTACATTCCATTGACATCAAATAAGGTATATCTCTACAGTTAATCATATGCTTCACACTACCAGGTTCACAACTGGAATTAGAATGTAAGCATTCCTAGCTCCCATATATGTGCCCTATCCCCACATATGCAACTTTTGCCCATCTGATTATTTAAATAGACAAGACAGGCAAAAGGTGGAAAGAAGGGAGATGTGTGATCTAATACAGATCTGGGAGCTGGCAATGCTTAAATTCCAAACTATAGACAGCATAGATTCAGGACTTGTTTTTGCTATGGTAATGACATCACATAACAGCAGTGCAGCAATGGAACCAGTTCCCGAAGCAATAGTGACTCGGCTGATGGAAGAATGCTTCATTTCAACACTGGGCAGTTGCGTTGTCATAACCTGAGCATTCAAGAGAGTGGATTTTTCACAACCTTGAGCACAGTAACTAAATTGACCTATATTTTAAGTGTGGACTAGGCTTTGGTTTTTCAGGACTGGGGCTTTTAGACTTTAACTTTTTGTGTCTTACTCCTGATCAGTGGGGTCCTGATCTCTGATGGGACCTTAAAGTCCTCCTTTGGTACAAATAATTGTTCTTAATGTTCCCTGTCCAAGCTAAAACCTGAAATAAAATAGATGATCAGCAATGGAGAGGCTTTCTTAAAGCTTGTAAAGTGTGGGTGGAAGACTACACATTTATATCTGTACAGAGGAGCTGTACTCTTAAAAAAATGTTTCATTCGTGCAAAAGAATACAATGATTTGGTTTTTTGTCATTCACATATGACTTCCTATGTTCACACCTGATAATAATGCCGAGTTTCTTCTTTTCCCAACACACATTTGGTCAAAGGCTGTCATTATTAATTTATTTATGCTTTCATTGTTTCTTAAGGTAGATGACATGTTGGTTCAGCATAGTCACCCTTGCTTTTTGTAAGCCATCTGCTGCTCAGTTTTCATATTTGGTTTTAAAAAACTTGGCCAAAGTCAGCAAGTGGTTGTCTAATTTCCCAGTAGATTCTGATTTTGATATTAATGAAAGAAAGTTGATCTATTATTATTATTATTATTACTAAATGTTAAGTGTTTGGCAAAAACTGACTGTAAAATCTTGCCTCTGATGGTTAGGCTGGCCAACATATGCAACTAATTCTCTGAGAGGTTTTCTAGAAAACCAGTGACAAGATTGGTACTGTGGGCTAGCCCGGGGCAGTCAGCCATCATAGACTGCTTCACACAGCCTCACATGTAGAGTTTTTTAACTGACACAAAGCTTAATGGAAGTGAACCCTGACGATTGTGGCCAATCGAGTGTAAGTGACATCCTGCTTGGTATGCCATTATGCCCCCCCTTGCCCTCTGAAAGTATAATGTCTCCTGTGGGAAGCCTTGATGTTAAAATGCCATTGTACTCTTTGTCAGGTGATTTACCATCTCCTAACTACACTGTAATCAGTCCAGAGACCTGAGAATGGAAAAACGCAGCAGATTCTGTTTTAGAAAGAAGCAACAAGCCAGAGCAATGTATTAACAAACAGGGCTACTGTAACTCTGTCTCAAAGTGCTGTTTGTTTACTTTGAAATGATTACATCAAAATAATGTTATTTGGAAAAACAGTCATCATAGAAATGGAGCACACAAAGTAGATCCCTAGTACAACAAGTCTTTTGCAGTGAATACACAAGCTGGGATTTTCAAACTTGCTGGATCGAAATCTATATAGATAGGTGCCTAAATAGTGGCCAGGTTTTCAGCCCTGTTACACTCACCTCCAGCTCCCAGTGAAATCAAGCTACTTTTGTTTAGGTGACTAAAAATAGATTTTGTATCATATGAATGTGGCAGTTTCTATAGCAAAACACACAAGGAGTTCTGTGTCACTTTTAAAGACTAACAAATTAGTTTACCAACTGAGCTTTCATGGGCAGAACGCTAACACAATAAATGTGTTAGTCTTTAAAAGTACCACAGGAGTCATTCTTTGTTTGCTGAATTAGATTAACACAGCTACCCCCCTGGAACTTATTTCTCTCATGCTTTTCACTGGGGATTTCAAAGTCCTTTACAAACATTGGCAATCATGGAATATACACGATCAGGACTCCATTATAGTAGGCAAATAGTAGTACACAAACTTGCAGTGGGAGACAATCCCTGCCATGAAAAAGTCAGCCTGGTAGGACAAGACAGAAAAAGCAGGAGGAAAAACAGAGACATGAAAAGATATGTGCAAGGGCATCCACCAGATTTAAAGTGGGCCTAAGAGTAAAATATTTATCTCCTTACTCCCATGCCAATGCCCTGGTAGTGTGGACTAGTGAATATAACACTGGACTTGGAGATGAAAGTTCATTTTCCAAGTCTGCCATTGGCTAGGGTGCTTTTAGACATGTCATTTTACCTTTGTCTTCCTCTGTTTCCCCATCTGTAACATGGGGTTAATGGTTCAAACTTTCCGGGATTTGAGATCAGTTGATGAAAAAACACTATAATAGGGTGGGGTATTATTAGCATAGTTTGTCTTGTTTCTAAACTTCCAATGCCTGGGAGACTGTGCAGTACTTTTTCATTTTACAATGGGAAAACTGAGGCACATGTAGGTTAAGTTATTCTGTCAGAAGATGAAATAGAATCAAGACTGCAAGATCTTTGTGCTAATCATTTTTATTAGACAATACTGTGTCCCCCATTTTAGGATCGTACTATGTTCATGTGAAGCTTTGCCTCCTGTCCTGATTTTATGACATATCTTGTGCTATTTGGAGTTTTTCTTAATGTCACAGCTCCTGGAGTCATGTGATTTCTATGCAATAATCTCAGCTTTCTTTTTTCAGAGTAAGAGCCAAGACCACAGGGTATGGAATAAAAACTGAAAAAGGTGATCACTAAAATCTCGGAAACCACAAGGCAACTAACACCACCAATATTTATAGCACTTTTTAACCTGTGATTTTTAAGACAATCTCATGAACTCAACGGCCTGACTCCTGACTTTTGAATGCTTGAATTTGGCAATGCAGTTATGCCCGCTAAGTGATTGAAAAGGTAAAAGTAGTCAACACAAATGACACTGCACAAAACTTTTACTGTGAATGTAATCTGTTTTAGTTTGATGGGTATGTGGACCAATGTTGCCTCTATATAAAGTTGGGTAAAATACCAGAGCTGTGTATTTTCATCTCTGCCTCTCTCACTTTTAAATATACCACTTTGTTACTGGGTCTGGAAAGAAGGAATGAACAGGCAGTAGGAATTTGAGCTTCTTCTAATATTTCCAAGTCAACCTTAGTCTATTTTGACTCTGTGGGTATCACTAACCCTGCTGTTACTATATCCTTCTATCCTTACTATGATGATTATAGACATGCTCTGATACTTAAAGCTCAGTCACAGAAGTAATCATTCCCATCCAAGTGTGACACGCTGCTCCCCAGATCCAGTCCAGTGTGCTGCTGTGACACCCCAATTCCCACTCCTGAACTCCAATTTGCCCGCTTTGCCAAGTGAGCACTCACTCCTGAGTCAGTCCATTCTGACCTCTGGCATGCATTCAGTCCCAAGCAGTGGTCGTATGCCCTCTGGCTACTCAAGGATGGTCCCCTGACAAGCACCCCAGCCCCAGTTACCACACCACTGTCAACAGAGATTGGCACCCACTCCCAATCACTGTATACTCAAGTCCATCCATTTAACAAAGAAATGGATTGTACCCAGCCTTCTTTATTCACACCCTCTAAAGATCACATAGCTTTAGATAAAACAGCTTATAGTTTATTGATCAAATTATAATTGCAAGTAAAAATAGGGCCAAGCATGGCAGAATCACAATATAAAAATGAGTCTGGAGTGACCACAAGGAAATAAAAGTTAAAACACACATACTAACTTAATATCTCTACTTAAACTGACCTTATAGTCCAAGTTCATGCTCAGGGTATTTGGCTGTCAGATGTTTGTACAGCCAGTCTCTGCCTCAGGTCAGGCATGGCTCAGATCATGGTTAAAGTTATTTCAAGATGGAGAGTCCCAGGCCAAAAGCCCCTGGTCCTTCCCAGTGTCTTTCTTTTCCTACAAACCCACTGAAACCCTCCCTTTCTGGGCAGAGGTGATACCTTTGTCTCTATTGAGCCACGTCAATTAGCATATCTTTGTTATCTCCTCCAGGTACTTGTTTGCTTACTGTGAGAGAGCTGTCTTCTCCCACCCACCTTGAGCCATGTTAAACATGCTAGATGCCTATATGTATGCATGAAGTTCTAGGAAACTTGATGTCATACTAATCATGTAGACTAGGTTATGAGCGTCCATCATAAACAAACACTGCATGGCATAACTGGCAACAAATCATACAGTCACATTGTACAAGTGAACAGGAAAATCATATATGTCAAAACCCAGGGTACACAGATATCCATCCTGTGACACCAGACCTTTGTGAATGTCAGTCAACACAGGTCTACACCGCAGTGGGAATTTGGTGGCGGTCAAAAGAAGATACTTAAAATACCTTAAATCTCTCACTCCAACTGTCTACCACCTACTTATTGTGGTGTCTTCAGTGCACTGAATCAAAGGCAAAAGCCGTCCCTTCGATTCAGTGCTGCTCTGCTTACTGGGGCGATCTTCAGTGATCGACTTTCTGATCAGCTGATCAGGCCTTCACAGACATGACCAGCAGATTGGGAGGATGAATTTGATGGTAGCAAATTCGCCTCTGTCAGAGAAGACTATGGCTTAGTCTCAGCAAAAAGCAAGCAGTTGCAAAGAAAGGAAACATTCTGAGTTCAGCCAATGACAAGGAGTTATTGCACAAAACAAAAACTGAAGTAAGATATTTTGGTAATGGGTTTAGATTAAATTCGAAGGCATTGTAAACAGTTCTAGTCACTGCAGTTGTAGTCACTGGAAGTCCTGGACATTTGAGCATCTGAATTGTGAACTATTTACCTTTGTAACTTTATTTCTTTATAGTAGCTCCAGTAACACAAAAAATGAAATTCCCGTGGCACCTTTAGGCTATGTCTAGACTGGCAAGCTAGCTTGAATTAAGGAGGCTTAATTTGAACTAACTTTTTGCCTGACTACATCAGGCTTTCATTACTTCGAATTAAGGAATTCCTTAGTTCAAACTTATGAATGCTTAGCTCAAACTAGTAACTACCACCGGTTTGTTTGAACTAAGTGCTTAGTTATAATGTTAGTTCAAACTAATTACTGTGAAGACCCGAGCTAGCCCTTAGTTCAAACTTAATAAGAAAGGACAGTCAGTTCAAACTAACAAAGTTGACTAGTTCAAACTTACCTTTGTTCTAGCTAGTCCATGTTTTCATTCAAACTAATAAGTTCAAGGTTAGTTCAAACTAACTTTGAATTTATTAGTTCCAAACAACAAGTTCAAACTAATTTGTCCTAATGTAGAAATAGCCTTAAAGATTAACAAATTTCTTCAGGCATAAGCTTTCATGGGCTGAGACCCACTTCATCAGATTCATCTGGTGAAGTGGGTTGGACCCCACAAAAGCCTATGCCTGAAGAAATCTGTTAGTTTTTAAGGTGCCACAGGACTCTCGTTGTTTTTGCTATATACAAACTAATATGGCTGCTTTTCTGGTACTTATCAAGTAACATAGAGCTGTTGCATCTATATGAGGAACTGATTTGCTGGAAGCATTCAAAGCTCCAGAGGCAACTGTGTCACATTTGAATGTATGGGTGTATTAATGAAGTACTCCCAGTTAGACAAGTGAATGTACCAGGGAGAGGAAACACCGGGCTAGGTTCTCAGCTTGTATAAATCAGCGATGATTTAAATGGAACTATCATCTATGGATGTCTGGAACTTATATCTATGGATGGACCTTACTTCCCTGGAGGTTTGTCCTCCAGCCTCCCAAATATAGTGTGAATCCCAATTGTCTCTGAGAGAAATTTCCAGAGGGGTAGCTGTGTTAGTCTGTGTACAGCACAAACAACAAGAGTCTTGTGGCACCTTACAGATGAACAGATTTCTTTGGGCATAAGTTTTCATGGGCTCCAACCCACTTCATCAGATGCAAAGGCAGTGGAGAGTCCCCTCTCCCATGGAACCATTGTCACTCTCATGGATCTTCAGAGTTTACTGCTAAAGGAAAATTTGAGTAACCTACTGATAGTTCTATGGATAATGGAACAGCTATCCTAGCAATGTGGTAGCTATAGGGATTATGGGCTCTCTCTCTCATGCAAAAAACTGGCTCTAGAGACTGTTTTCTTCTTCCTGGTGCACTAAACTGGGAGATTTACCTTCTTCCTCTGCAGTCTAATGAACAGAGGCAGTGGCCTCTATCAGATGGACCCCAGTGGATGGGCTGGGTAGGTAATGACTATCCAACAGCTCCTGAAGCCCTGAGTGAGATTTGATGCTATTTGCTCATTCATTCTCCTAGAGCTCAGAGGGTGGGAAGGAAGGACTCTGGACTCTCCCTAAACCAAAGTGAGATTGTGAAAAAAGATGGAGGTGGTTGTGTGGTTTTCCCTTGAAAGTTCAGGGGCTTTGTTGAGTTGTTTGGTTGATAAGATGCTTTTCCTTCTTTCCCTTGCAAGTTATCCATCTTCTTGATATCTTTTGTTGAAAGGAGAACCAGCCTATCTGGTGGTTAAAGTAGGAGACAACCTCAAGACCTGGATTCTGTGCCCAACTCTACCACTGATTTGGTATGTGAACTTGTTTCTCTCCATCTGCAAAACAGAGATGATGATAATGTTCTGGCTACTCAACAAATATTTTTTTGAACTCTGACAGCTTCTTGTTACCAGAAAAATGAGGGCATACAGACTAGGTAAATACTTGCCTTGTCTGTTTTTATTTAATTTTTATTGATTTTGAGTAAGGTCGGAGGGAAACAGCCAGAGTGGCACCATTTTCAGAGTGCCAGTGAAACAGTCATATGTCACACCCCACGCCAGCCTGCTTCATTAACACAATGTTCCCATAATTATTTAAATTTCAGACCCTCTTTTAACACATTAAAATCCTTTTAGTGATGAGGTATTTGCTGTCTGCTCAATGGACATATTCTAAATAAAAGTCTCACCATTGTTAACACCTGTCCAGCTGTGAAGATGTTGGCAAGTTGATCCATTGTCTCCAGCCAAGCCCTTAGATATAACCACATCTGCTCTGATCCCTCAGACAGAGACAGACATCTTGAGGACCTCTATCAAGTATTCTTGAAACTACAGTACCCACCTGGGGAAGTAAGAAAACAAATTGACAGAGCTAGACGGGTTTCCCGAAGTCATCTACTGCAGGAGAGGCCCAAGAAAGAAAACAACAGAACACCACTAGTCACCACATACAACCCTCAAGTCAGAACTCTGCAACAGATCATTAAGGACCTACAGCCTATTCTAAATGATGATCCCTCTCTCTATCAAGCCTTGGGAGACAGACCTCTCCTTGCCTACAGACAGCCACCGAATCTTAAACAGATACTCACCAGCAACTACAGATCTAACAACAAACACTGAAGCAGGCACACACCCCTGCAACGAACCACACTGCCAGGTCTGCCCACATATCTGTACAACAGATACCATCATAGGTCCTAATCAAGCCTGCTACCCCGTCAAAGGCTCATTTACCTGCTCATTGACTAATGTGATCTATGCCATCATGTGCAAAAAATGCCCCAACACCTTATATATTGGACAAACAGAACGATTGCTGCGCAAAAGAATAAATGAACACAGAGCTGATATCAGAAATCAAAGAACAAATAAACCAGTTGCTGAGCACTGCCATCTTTCTAATCACTCAGTAAATGATTTGTTAACGACCATTGTCAGAGATGTGTCTGGGACATCAAGACTTGAAAGAGAAACAGCTGAACTCAAATTAATATGCAAGCTAAATTCTGTGAAAGCAGGACTTAATCAAGACTATGGTTTCTTTTCCCATTACAAAAAGTAATTTGATTTCAGGCTTCCCATGGTTTGAACGTAACAACTGCTCTGATTTGCTGTTACTGTATGACTTGATCCTATGTTTTACACCCCCCTGCATTTATTTTCATTCCATTCTGTAAGTTCACCCATCTTTGAAGCATCTGACGAAGTGGGATTTTCTCCCATGAAAGGTCATGCAAAAAATAAATCTGTTAGTCTTATAGTGCCACGCGACTCCTTGCTTTTTTTGCTGGACTAGACTAACACGGCTATCCCTTTGGAAATTGACAAGTAGCCTAAATGCTTTGGTAGCAAATCTAGTTGGATGCATGTGTGTTGTTTGTTTTCTTTCTCATACCTTACCTACTAACTCAATAGCCAGATAGAACAATAGAAGGCCTGGAGTGGCTTTTGAACCCACCTGGCAAGATGAAGTCCTGAGTATATTAATAATATAGTTACCACTTACCAGAAAAGAAAACCACAATGAAAAGCTCCCTTGTAAGTAAAATGTAGTAAAGTCTTAAGACTTAGCTGCCTTTGTACATTTTATCCACAAGTGTAGGTTTTCACTAGTCATTTTTACACACAACTTATAAGTGAAATACACAGCAGATTATTATCCAAGAACAATAAATAAATAAACAAATAAACAAACCCACCAATGTCATCGTCAACAGTGAAAAAAATTAGATATAAGTTTTTAAGAAACAGACCTTCTGTCAAAACAAACAAGGAGTCCAGTGGTGGTATCCCTCTTGACCTTCTATCAATTCCCATGAGTAATTTTGCACACACAGTCAACAGTTTTTGAAATCAATGCCAATGTTATGAAATAAGATATAAAATGGCTCTTATCCTTCCTCATGAAACCAAGGAAATATTGATATTAGCTAGAAGCCCCTCTGTCTGCCATAACTGGAGTATCTGGACATCTCACAAAAGATAATGAGTTCACTTGTGTAGTAGGAAACTCATCATCTCCATTTTTCAGCTTGGGAATTGAGTCACAGAGAGCAAAGTACTGATCTTGCAAACACACAAGCAAGTTACTTTGCCACTAGGGTTACTCATGCGTATATGAATTTGCAGGATGAAGGACTAAGAGACTTACTGAAGGTCTCACAAGAAGACTGTGGCAGAACTGGGATTTAAACCAGCTCTTCTGGATCCCAGAGTAGTGCTTTAACCACAGGATCAGCTTTCCAACTGACAGCTGTCTATTAGCTGGAACTTCAGATGTTCTGAGGTGTCAGTTAGTGACTCCCCTGAAACAATTTGGATATTGAAATAGTTTTTAGTTAAAACATCTATGTTAAATGAACCATTAAAAATTAGGCACTGAAATGAACTGACCTGAACAAGAAACTAAAATATGCCTGAGGCATCAAACAGGTTCCTAGTTTTTTTTCTTTTTATTTGTGATGGATGATGTGATTCCCTAAATTTTGAATACTAAATAAATTAGTCATAGCGCAAACGCCACTTCAATCACTTTCCAGAGAACAAGCACCACTGTGACTCCTTTTTGGTTTTGTCCCTTAAGCTAACCTGGTCTCTGACATTGCTCAGAATGAGGGAAGTTCTGAAAAAAAAACTAAAGCAACAAGGGACTAAATCCTCAAATGGTGGAAGGCAACACAAAGCTCCACTGGTGGCAGTGTAACTGTACTGATTTATACCAGTTGAGGATCTGGCAGAATACCTTCTGATTAATTGAGCAATAGCTAATGAACAGGGTTAGTATTTCGTTCTGCCTTGTCATTTATCCACAAACGTGCTGATTTTTACAAATTTATTCATTATTCATAATTGTGTTAAATGTTTGCTCAAGCAAATTTTGGCCTCTGTGAGTTTGTTTTTGTTTGTTTGTTTGTTTGTTTGTTTGTTTGTTTGTTTTTTGGGTTTTTTTTTTGTTTGTTTGTTTTTTTGTTTAAGTTCAAACTGTATCTAAATCACAGACTGGTCAAGGCCAGTGACATTGGTGCACAGCTGATGAAGTTTGTGTATTTCTTGGATGGCTAAATAGTTAGTTGCTTGTGTCAGTGTTGCATTTACTTCCTAGGGGTATGTTTACCTCAAAGGCTCTGTTAAGTCAGCCTAACAAGTTGACTTGTGAAGTTGAGTTAGAGAATCCACATTGAAAACTCCTGTCAGCTGCCTGCATCCACACTGGCAGGTGCTAGGTTGACCCTTCCTGGTGGCCAGGAACTCTGGGAGAGGGTCTGGAGGCCAAGATGGTCAACTTAAAGGCTTTCCCCATCTACATTGGCTTACGTCGACTTAATAAGGTCTACTTATGTGTTAAGTCAACCTTAAGAGGTGGTGTTATTAAGTCAACTTAGGGAATCACTTAAGTCAACTTAATAAAAGCCCAGCGTGGCTGCAGGAGTTTATAGGTTGATTTAACCTTTCTGAAGTCGATCTAAGGCTCCATTGTAGACATACCCTAAGAGTGCTTGTGCCAATGTAAAGTGAGATGCAACTTAGGTAGGTATCCATCACCAAACACAAGTCCTTGTAGGAAATTTTTCACTGTATGTTGTGGTATAGAAAGGACTCATTCAGGGGTCTCTGAGAGCCATGGCTCAAGTACCCAAAATGCAAAATTCTCTATCCTACAATGCCATTCATATCCCACAATTTCTTCTTCCCTTCACTAAAAAAATCCCTCATTCTTGTATGGTACTTTTTGGTGTCCACCATCTGTGACATGCTACACCCCTGCACACCCCTCTAATGTTATTGGTGTATCTTTCCTTATCACATTTAAAAAGTAACTGTATAGCCTAATGCAAAGTATGTCATGTAAAGTCTTTTTTGAATGCTCATGGCATGTTCTAAATTACTGTTATGGTATCATGTTTTCTGCAATATCATGCATGTGTACCAGTAAGAAATATGTCCCCAGATGTATTCCACATGGCTCAAGTGGGGGCAGGCAAACAGAGCTGAGTTCACACACACCCACTGAAGATATGCATACAAGAACAAGAGAGATCAAGTAGGGGGCTGAGAGGAGTTGAAAAGAGAAAAAGGCACACTTTGAACTGGTTAAGGTTCTTGCCTGGAAACCATCTTCTAAGCAACACCAAAGACTGTTAACTATCCATGTGGCAGCAAGAGTCTGGCTGGAAAATCATCAGTAACCAAACTTACGTGGGTAAGCTACACATAGACTGTAACAGTGATCTTAGTTTAGAAAGTGAGTTATCTTTTATTTGATTGACTTTGTTTCCTGGACTGATGAATTTCCTGATTTTATATCGATTTGACATATACTCAGTTAAAATCATGTTTTAGTCAATAAAGTTGTGTTTGGTTTATCTAAAGCAGTGAAATGTTGGAGGATTATGTTGAAGCCCTTAATGAGAGCAAAAGTTGGTGCATATTGACTTCTTTGTTAAATTGATGGAGCTTGCAAGGCCCAGTAGCGGTATGCTGAACCTTACAAGATAGAAATTCCAGGGATTGCATCTGGAACTGGATGTGTTTGCTGGGGGATTATCCCATGAGTGTCTAGTGAAAGCACACTACCAATGCCTGAAAGACTGATTACATGCAGGAGGCTGGATGTGAGCTGACCCAGGCATGGGGGGTCACACAGCAAGACAGGGTAAGTTACAACCCTGCTGTGCTTCTGTGCCCCTCAAGAGATTGCAGGAGGGGAACGTCATGCTATCGCTTAGAGAAACATGGATCTGTACAGCTCTGTGCTATTCTCATGAACGTTGCAAACACAGGACATGTGATTTTTTCCCTCTATGCAGACCTGCAGGAAATGCCACAGCAGCAAGGGGATGAGGATGTCTTTCAAGGATGGCTTTCTGGGGAATGTATTGGGGAAAAATAATTGAAGTTTCTTGGAGGTATATGCAGAGCAGCTGCAAGACTGCTACTGGTTTGGGATGTTGGGTCATGGCTTCAGAACTTTTGGATTCAACATGCCGCTTTTCTACATCTGTGTGCCAAACTCCCTCCAGTCCACCAATGTGTGGATGCCAGAATGAGAGCTGCCCAAATAGCAGAAAAGTAAGTGACAATCATATTCTGGAAGCTTGTAATGCCAGATTGATACTTGTTAGTGGGAAAACATTTTGGAGTTGGAAAATTCACAGTACGGACTGTTGTTACGCAAGTGGTAAAAACCATGTGATTCTCTTCAAGGTACACAGAGTTGGGAAGTACCTCATCATTATCTGGCCTTAGCATGAAACAGACTTTCCTTTATCCTGCTTTAGCTCAATTTTCTGAAACCAAAAATATCTGGTCACACATAAGCACTCACTTCCAGGTCTTCACAACCATGCCCTCTCTGTGCAGGCTACTGATAGATACATAACAATCTCAGAGTCCTAATAGAATTCCCTGTAGTACCCAAGCCCCTATGACCATGCACTCACAGAATTCACCAGTGCCAAAGAGGCAATGTACCCATAGCATGACTGCTACAGCATATTATCACGTTTTTTATGACATCACAGGACAGAGATACAGGATCACAGAAACTGGAAGGGACCATGAGAGGTCATTGAGCAATGTTCCCTCTAACCTCTGTGCGTGTGCATGCACACACAGGTCATGAAACCCACACACACAACCAAATAAAGCACACACACAAAAAATTCAACAGTGCTAATACTGGCAGACACAAAGAAATTTTTTGCACACACAGCCTATGAAAAATTAGAGGGAACATTGTCATTGAGTCCAGTGCCCTGCCACTGATGGCAGGACCAAGAACCCTCTTAAACCATCCCTGACAGGTTTTTGTCTAACCTGCTCTTAAAAATTTCCAGTGATGGAGATTCTCCAACTTGTCCACATCTTTCCTGAAATGAGGCACCCAGAACTGGCCACAATACTCTAGCTAAGGCCTAATCAGTGCAAACTAGCACAAAATAATTTCTTTTCGTGTCTAACTTACGATACTACTGTTAATACATCCCAGGATGGTGTTTGCTTCCCCCCCCCCCATAACGGTGTTACACTGTTGACTCATATTTAGCTTGTGGTTCATTGTGACACCCAGATCTCTTTCTGCAATACTCTTTCCTAGGCAGTCACTGCTCATTTTGTATATGTACCAAAGATTATTCTTTCCTAAGTGGAGTACTTTGCACTTGTCTTTATTGAATTTTATTCTGTTTACCTAAGACCATTTTACCAGTTAGCCCAAATCATTTTGAATTGTGATCCTATCCTCCAATGCACTTGCAACCCCTCTCAGCTTGGTATCACTCTCCCAGCATAATGTATTTGTAGGGAATCATCCATAAGTTTTATTCCCAGAGGCTTAAATCTAAGAGCTACTAAGTCAGACTAAGAAGTGGAAACAAAAAATGTTACATATAAAAAAAAATATAACAGGCTTCTCAGAGACTAAACTTTAACAAGCCAAAATCCTTGCCTAATGTAGTTTCTCCCCTAAAGTTTTCTTAGTGTTGCCAAACCACATGGCTGCAATCCACTGCTTGTGACTGCTGCCTTGGTCAGCAGAGCAATTGCACACAAGATGCTAGGTGTGCTCAGTAAGGTGGGCAATTGGGAAAAAAAGCATTTCAAAAAGACTCAGGAAGTGTCAATGAAAGCAGGAGATGGAACTGCAGTGTTGTGAACCTTAGGTAGTAGAATTCAAAATTTTGACTGGAGTGGTCACTCTCACAAGAAATTGGCCATTAGGGGAAGGTACTGGAGGACTAAGGGTCACAGGCAGGTCATCCGGTGTCTAGTCTTGAACAGTGTTTTTTATACCCCAGTCACTAGAGACCTTATTCCTTCCTTTTTTTTTTTTTTTTCCACTAGGGCTATGTGTACAATACAGCTTATAGGGGCATAAGTTAGGTAGCTCAGAGGTGTGAACAAATGACCCTCAGAGCCAAATAAATTACACTAATGAAAACACCAGTTTGTACAGCACTGTGTCGGTGAGAGAGCTTCTTATGCCACCATAACTACTGACACTTGTTGGGGGTGGGTTTATTATGCCAGTAAGAACGCTGTTCCATCAACACAGGATTCTTCATCGGGTGTGCTGCAGCTATGTCACTATAGCACTATATGTATTAACAAGCACTAATGTACATCGGTTACAACTCCACTGTTGTCAATAGGATTTGATTCTTCTTTTCTCGTCTTATTCCAAGGAGGAGGGAGAAAAATTAGTCTCCTTAACTGGTGGTGATAGGACAAGAAGCAATGGGCTTAAATTACAGCAAGGAAGGTTTAGGTTGGACATTAGGAAAAAATTCCTGTCAGGGTGATTAACCACTAGAATAAGTTATCTGAGCAGGACATTGAATCTCCATCATTGGAAGTATTTAAGAGCAGATTAGACAAGAATCTGTCAGGGATGGTTTAAGAAGGTACGTGGTCCACCATGAGTGCAGGGACTGGACTTGATGGCCTCTCATGGTACCTTACAGTTTTTATGATTTTGTGATTGCTAGCTGTCAATAATAACTGTGTCAAAATAAACACAACATTGGTATAAAATGCATCCAGTCTGACTTGTTATGAGTTTGTACACAACCTTACTCAAGAGTGAATGATTGTGACAAGGCACAGATAACAGGGAGGCAGGGAGAGAGACAGAAACAGAGCCAAAGTCTATGTCTACACTGCCAAAGATATTTTGAAATGGTTATTTTGAAATAATTATTTTAAATTTCTAAATAATTATTTTGAAATAGCATTATTTCAAATTTATTGTTTTGAAGTAGGAGTCTAGTGTAGGCTCCCTATTTCAAAATAAGATAGGAATTATTATTTCAAAATAGAGAGTCTTCGCTAGACTCTCTGTTTTGAAATGGGGGAAAGCAGGGAAAAGCATAGGGCCATTATTTTGAAAAAAGTCAATTCCACAATTTGGAACGGCTTTTTTTGAAATAACTATTTCAAAAGAATTGCTCTTTTGAAATAAAAGCAGGTTTAGTTATTTCAAAATAGCACTTCATTTTTTTTCGAAACAATAAAGTGCTTATTTCAAAATAACAAAATGCCCATATGGACAGGTAAAAAGTTTTTTTGAAATAAGCCTCCTTATTTTGAAACAAACTTTTCAGTGTGTAGACATATCAAAGTGCCATCCTTGAGGTTAAGGAGGAGGACAGTGGCAGAGACAGAAAGAGATTCAGCTGTCCTAACTAGAGCTAGGCAAATAACCATTTTTTTCAAGTTCCATGCAATTCCAAAAACTTGGACGGAAAATCTCTTTGGAGTCAGTCTGAAAATACAATGTTTGGCAAGTCCAATGTTATTTTGAGATTAAACAAAGCATTTTAACTACAATTAATTTTGACCTTTTAAAAATGTTTATTTCTTAAAGGATTTTTTTAAACAAAAGAAAAGTCATTTCAGACCTAAAAATTAAAACATTTAGTTTTGACACTTTGGAAAAAAATCAGAGATTTTTGGATAATTTGTTAAGGGTTAGGCTTGGATGAGTAAAACTATTTGAACATATTGACACAAACGTTAAATAAAAAATGGTGTTCCAGAACTATTTTTCTTTTCCATCAGCTCCCGTCCTGACTCACATCTTTTGTGTCAGATCACATGCCTCCATACTAAGATTATGAGGCATAGTGGCAGAGAGAACAGAATTCTGATCCTTGACTCCAAACATATGGGCCATGTGCTATCTACATAGCAGCTGGGAGTACGCTGCTCAGATCAACTGAATAAACTTGTGCTAATGGGTCTCAAGCTGGCACCATTAAAATAGCAGAGTGGAGGCAGCAGCTTTGACTAGCCATCCAAGCTCACACCAGATGGGTGTCAGTCCTCTGCTCAGATGGTGTTGGACTTGGATGACTAGCTCACAATGCGTCTCATGCCAAAACATCCATATTTCTAGCTTGAGGAGAGCGAGAGTAACTCTGTCTACTTGGGATGACAGGTCCATTCCCAGCTGCAGAATAGACATATCTTATGTGGCCATCATAAACAGATGCTGCATGACTTCCAGTCACTTAAAAGAAAATGTTTCTAGGTCAGTGGGTGCAAAGAGATCCTTCAAAATGTAACCAGTGCAGTGATGTCTGCCTGCATCTGCAGAAAACTTCAGACAATCACACAGACTTGTGAACTTCTCTGCCCCTATGAGTCTGACTGGAGGGTCAACCCTAGATCTAGCTTGGAAGTTTTAGATTTTTATTGGTAAAAGTCAATGAAAGTTAATTTCACTGCATAGACACAAACCGATGTAAAAAATATTTCCATCAATGATCATTGAAATTTACAGACAGGCCACGTAAAAGAAATCCTGCTTAGGAACTAATAAAATTTGGTTTATTGATATTTACCTTGATGTGGTTAGAAAGCTTCAACTTTTTGAATCTCAGCATCTATTGTCATTAAATAATTAGCTAATCTCCCTCCACCTCCATAATTTCCACAACTGTGACATTTGAATTAATTAAAAATCATTAAAAATAAGTGCAGAGACCTGTGGCACTTTTAAAGACTAACAAATCTATTTATCACATGAGCTTTCATGGGAGACGATCCCACTTTGTTGGATGCTTTGAAGATCTGATGAAATGGGATTGTCTCCCATGAAAGCTCATGTGATAAATAAATTTGTTAGTCTTTAAAGGTGTCACAGGTCTTCTTGTTTGTTTTGCTGAACAAGACTAACACAGCTAACATATTGGAACTTAAAAATAAAGTTATCCATCAAAATGATTAAAAAGCACCCGTAAAAAGCAAACATTGCCAAACCCACCTGTTGCCCAGTGATGGCACTGAAAGGTCCCCATACACTCTTATTACTGATCATTTCAGTAGCCAAGAGGGAAAGAACATGGGTAGAATGAAAGTGAGACCCTCGAGGAGGTTGGAATTGGGAGCTGCTGTGGAAAGAGAGATGCAGTGAGAACAAAGAAGAGATATAAGAGGTTGAAGGTGGAGATGAAAAGGTCAGAGATAGCAGGGCTTCTGGAGAGGAGAAGTGTCTCCCACCAGTGCAGCTAAAAGCAACAATACAGTACCAAATGAACGCGCTCAAAGTTGAGTTACTGAACAAAGACCAGAGTCTCCCCTTGACTTCTCCGCTAAGTTCCCATTGAGATCCATGGAAGATGGCTGGCAATTTAGGAGTATATCAAGTGCTAAATGTATAGCCTGGTCCGTGGACCATAACTACTCATGGAACTCAGTGCTCTGCACTAAATAAGGTTCATTCTCTTGCATTAGGCAATGATGCTTCCTGATGCTTGGAACTTATTTATTTTGGCTTTGGGGTTACTGTGGGTTTGTCTTTAGTTACTGAAGCTTCCTCTTTCTGTTGGACTCATCTCTTCTTCTGAACAAAGAAACTTTTCTTATAAGCCTTATTGTAAAACAGCAGGGTGTGAAAAAAATGGTCCACTTCAGAGCCCTTTGACGACCTCTGTGTCACTTCAATTTAATTTTGTAATTGCTGTTTTTATTATGGAGACGCTTAGATCCTCTTGTATCTTTTCTATCAGTGTCAGCCTCTGGGGTGCTCAGGAAATGAGGCAGACTGGTCGGTTGATCTGCAACTATTCACTGTGCTATGGAATTCAGCAATGGAGGAAATGCCATGCTAGGGAAACACAGCTAATCTCCAGGACAGACCATTGTCAGTTGCTCAAATAAAGGGGGCAAAATTCTCCATAACAATACGATGCAATACCATGATGAGAAATATTTCTTGGATTCTCTGTTGATTGATTGCTTTATGACCTGAAGCATGAGAATTGATAGCCCATGTCATTTTTACTCTAGCTATGGTAGTGTACCTGTGTATACTGGATTTAACTCATCCCCTTTGCCCTCTTTATTTGATTTAATTACTGCAATGAGCCCATCACAGTGGCAACTGGGAAGAAAACCTATGCTAAAAGCAAGTAACCAGTAAATGGAACAGCTCATAATGATCAGCACAGATATTCCAGCTTCCTGTATGGGTGCAACCATTTCCTGTTTTTTATGGTAATTTGGTATTGCTTGTAGGCTTCCAACATCATATGGCTAAACTCTAGCTTGTGCTGTGCAAATGTGTTGGAGTCAACCTACTCAAAAGTAGTTGTTTTTGTTTTTTTTTTGAAATGTTGTGATTGAAATTGGGAAATGAAAATTTTATATATTTATTCAATATAGTTTGTGGATTTTTTGGCACAAAAATTACAATTAAAAAAATTGGTGGGGAAAACTCCGTATTTTAAATCTTTATCCTTTTTCTTCTCTTGAGAAAGTGGAAACAAAATGACACTTGCAATATTTTTGTACCACTGAGGGAAAAATGAGCATTAGCTTTTCGTGTTTTCTGTCACTAAAAGCAAGAGAGAAAGTTAAAATGTGATAGAAAGTGTTTCTGTAAAAGCAGGAAGTGTTACTTTGCTTCTAACAAAACAAGCAAGGAGTCCTGTAAAACGTAAAGACTAACAAATTTGAATTATCACATGAGCTTTTACGGGAGAAAATCCCACTTTGTCAGATGCTTTGAAGATGGGGAAACTTACAGAATGAGAAGAGTATAAATGTGGGGAAATGTAAGTTGTGGGATCAGGTCATACTGTAACAGTAAATCGGAAGTGAAGAAACAAATTGAGAGAGCTAAGCAGGTACTCTGAAGTCAACTACTACAGGAGAAGACCAAGAAAGAAAACAACAGAACACCACTGGCCATCACCTACAACCCCCAAGTCAGACCTCTACAACACATCATATAGGACCTACAGCCTATTCTAAAAGATGATCCCCCTCTCTCTCAAGCCTTGGGAGACAGACCTCTCCTCGCCTATAGACAGCCCCCTAATCTTAAACAGATACTCACCAGCAACTACAGACCTAACAAGAAGCATTAAAACAGTCACATGCCCCTGCAACAAACCACGCTGCCAACTTTGCCCAAATATCTGCACAACAGACACCATCTAATCAAGACCTAATCAAGGCAGCTACTCCATCAAGAGTTCATTCAGCTGCTCATCTATACTTTCAGGAGACTAGTGAAAGATGAGGATCCTGGACACCAATTCCCACAGACAGGTCCTCTTTGTGGATGGCATTGAAGCCAGCAACAACTCGGTGATCCAGACGTGTGAGGAATCAGCAGGTTCTACCCTTTTCAATTATCTGGGGTGACTAATTGAACCTTGTTTCCTTCCCACCCATCCTAGATGAACATTTTGTCCTTTCACTGGCTCCCATCCACAAGAGGGGCTGCCTTGGCTAGCACTTTCTTTCTTCTGGCCCCCCCCCCCCCGCCTCCAAAAAAAACCCCTAATTTTTTTCCCATTTAGTGTCAAAACTACATTTTTTAGTTTCTAAAATCCTGAGATATTTGGGCTTGGCTGGTGTTCTGTGCTATTGATTTCATGAGCCCCTTTTCCAAGTTTTCATGAAAACAAAGACATTCTCATGAGAATTTCTGTTGAGCCAAAAAGGAACTTTGTTTGCAGGAGATCTTTGACAAAATTCAGCCCAGGCTTCATTATGAAGCTTAACACCTGTTTGTAGATCTTTTTGCCCTTCCCATCTGGAAGGTGCTACAGCTATAGAAAATATTGTTTAATCAGCCCATCTTTTAGTTTGCCTCAATCAGATACGGGAGATGGGGTTTTCAGGGGAGGTGGCAATGGGTTTGTGTGTGGGTGGGTGTGAGTGAGTGAGTGAGAAAGAAAGAGGGCTTGGACTTGAACACTCTCTGCTTCCACTCACCAAGCTGTGCACTAAATATTTCTTACCAGGTCAGCTGTTCTGTCAGTTCCTTCAATGCACCCTACAAAGCAGAAGCACAACAGTGGAGGTGAGGAAGATTTGGTGGCTTGCAGCTTGTGACAGCTGCCCCCAGATCTAGGGAGATTAAATAGCCTCAAAGAGAATAAGCTATGGGCAAGGACCCCCTCTGAAGGCAGCAGAAATTCAGGTTCACTCCAACGACCACCTGCTAATGGATACAAATCACTTGATATAGAAAGTTCAAATCTTGATCACCTGCAGAGGGGGAAGAAAAATCTTTACGGAGCCCCAAAACTGCCCTTAGGCAAAGTCTCTTTTCATATTCATAATGACAATTAATGAAAGCTCTATGGTTTTCAGAAAAAGACACAGCTTTTAATTGAAAGAAAGAAAGAGAGAAAATCTACTGCAAGGCTGACTTTCTGTTTATAAGTTATCACAGCCAGTTACATCACTCAGGCTACCAAGTGATTGTAGACCAGTAACCCTGTTTCAGTACTAGACAGATTGGTGAAATCTACAGTAAATAACAGAATTATCAGATACATAGAACACAATATGTTGGGGAAAACTCAACATCGGGATGAGATCAAGGTCTGGGGGACCCAGGCCTGCCCTGCTCTTGTGGGTCCTGCCTATTGTGGTGGTGCTGTCCATGGAGCTGGGGTACCTGACTCCCCCCATGCTTGGAAGTGGGGTCAGGGGCTCCAAGGCCCTGGCCAGGGCTGAGGGGGTTTGGGGAGGGTGCAGCTGGCACTGCTGTAGGGGGACTCCAGGGGAACTCTGGGGGCTCACATCGCTGCTGGGTGGTGCAGTGGCAGGTTGCTGCTGTGTGGGGCTGCAGGTGCGGCACTGCTGTCAGGAGTGCCCATGGAGCCTGCAGGC
Source organism: Podocnemis expansa (assembly GCA_007922195.1). Classification (NCBI taxonomy): domain Eukaryota; kingdom Metazoa; phylum Chordata; order Testudines; family Podocnemididae; genus Podocnemis; species Podocnemis expansa. Next base: position 2,023,823 of record ML682055.1, read on the forward strand.
CAGTACTGCTGCAGGGGGCTGAGAGGAGAGGGACAGAGGCCATGGTGCATTGCACTCCTTCCCTGCCGCAGGCTGGGCAGGCAGGTTGAAGATGAGCTGCAACATCCTGCCACTCAGGCTGGATGGGGTTGTATTTTGTGGGGCTGCAGGGCCTCCCTTTAGGTCAAGACTTGAGACTTCAAACCCCTGAAGCGCCCACCCTAATCTGTCCCTTCTCAACATGGCTTTTATAAAAGGAAATCATGCCTCACACATCAATTAGCCTTCTTTGGTGGAGTCAGCAAACAAGTGAACAAGGGGAGGCCAGTGCTTTTAGTATATGTAGACTTGCAGAAAACCAAGGTCCTACACCAAAGTTTCTTAAACAAAGTAATTGTGTGATAAGAAGGGAGGTTCTCTCCTGGATCTGTAAGGAAATAAAGAGTAGATTCCTTGGTCAAGATGTCTGCTGTTGGTCAGTTTTCAGAGTGGACAGAGGTAAATAACAGGGCCCCCAAAATACCTCTACTGCTAAACATATTCATAATGATCTGGAAAAAAAGGAGTGAATAGTGAAGTAATAACATTTCCAGAGAATACATGATTACTCAAGGTAATTACTCAAGTTGAAAGCAGACTGTGCGGGTCTACAAATGGATCTCATGAAGCTGCATGACTGGCCAATGCAATGGCAGATAAAATTCAGATTGAATTTTGCTGACACACAATAATCTTTGAAAATGTACAATTTTGTAACCATCAAAACTGTCTCTGCAGAGTTCCCGAAGAGTCATAGTGGAGATTTTTACATAGGCAAACTGACTTTGATTTAAGCAAACACCAGAAAAGGAGAGGGAATAAATTGTTTGTGACAAATGATTTGCTCACATCTGATTTTTACTTACTGGAAAAACTAAACAGTAAAACTTCAGCCTGTCCAGATACTGTTTCATCCTATTAATGGAGGGGAAAAAAGGCAGCAAACACTTTTTTTTCCCCCTTAATCAGAGAGAACTTTTCAAATCCAGTTTTACGAACAATGGTGGGTCTCCATTAATAGTAATATAGAAGATAAACATGTCCTTGTGTCCTGAGGTTAAAATACATCACCCTCGATCTTGTAGAAATTTGCCTGCAGAGGGATGATTTATAAATCATTCAGTAACAGAGAATGTTATAACTAAAGCAGTGGGAGTTTTGAAATACCTACATCAGATTAGGCTTGTGTTTATTTCAAAAAAAGCTCTGATCTAGCTTGGTTTTTGGCAGGCTCAACATGAGCCCAACATGAGTGACTGTAAATCAAAGCTTTTTTTGAAAGTCAAACTTGGAATACTTCCAATCCCAATTAAAAAAAATCACAACATTTGATGTCTTTTGGACTTTTATTTTTTAAAATCTTTTCCTTCTCACTAACCCTGCTTGGACCTGTTTGTTATAAATCAGTCCCGCCAAGAACTAAGGAAAGTGCAACTACTTCCATGGCTTTAGTTTTGTTTTTAAAGGCATATTTATTCTTAATTTTTTTTTATGTAAACATATCAGGAATTTTAAAAAAAAAAGGAAAGGGGGGAAAAAAAAGCATCCACATTCTTTCAGTTTATATTAAGTAAGATTAACACTATACATCTAATAAACAGCTAATTCCAGGTATAAATGATGGCAGAAAATAGAGCATTCTTGACGGCAGTTAAAGTGAAGGAAGTCATTCAAAGGGAGGTTTCATGCCCATCTCTCTTTAGAACTCCCAAAGATTTTGTTAGCAAAATTATTTATTAGTGCCTACTGTGCAAAATAATCCTCATAAATATGGACCAGTAAAATTAATTAAACTTGCAGCCTAAGTTCTTAGTAATATAAGGTTAATTAATTCTATGAACTTGATAATTTAGTTAGTTAGTTAGTTAGTTAGTTCATAGATGTCCATTCCAGTGAGGGATGTAAGAATTCAGCTGCTTTACATGCAACTTAAAGAAAAAAAGGCAGTTTAATTCAGCTTGAAACTACTACTGCAGTTAGTCAATTTTGCTGTGTGGCCAACATTAGTTTTTGCCTCTATGGAAGATCCTCAGCTGTTGTAACCTCTCAATGGAGCTATGATCTTTCACACCAACTTCAGATCTGTCCCATTATAAGCACAACCTCATCCCTTGTTTCTATCACATCAAAACCATTACTTCTCAGCTTGCCCAAGGCCCAAATATAGGGTGTGATGTGAGGGAAAGACCCACACTGAAAGACCTGAAGCAGAAAGCCACAAAAGAAACTTAAAATGCCATGGGACTCATCTCTTTAATGTAAGTAACTTCAATGCTTCTTTCTTTCTAGCATAAATAATTTTCTGTGTAAACTATAGGCTTAATGTAGAAATTTACTGAGTATGGGTTGCTGATTTGTATATGTAGATCAGACTAAATGGTCAGAACATTCCCTTCTGCCTTAGAATCTAGGCATTTTCAGCTATCAAACTGAACTATCAAGTAACCTGTGAGGGAAAAAATAACTCTCACAATGAATATTGGTTCATCAAATAGCTGAAGCTGAAACTGACTCTTAACTGTGTTCACACACGGGGTTATTTTGATACAAGTTGTTTTGATACAAGTTGTATCGAAATAACGCCTTATTTTGAAATAAGTTAATTTGAATTAAGGAAAAAAGCTCAGAGTGAAATAGCATGTTCAGACAACAGTTATTTCGAAACGAGTCACCGTTGTTTCGAAACAACATGTTCAGACGGCATTGTTTCGAAACAATAGTTTCGAAACAACATTGTTTTGTCCCCACATGGGGTTTCAGTTGTTTTGAAACAACACTGTTGTTTCAAAACAATGGAACCTATTATTTCGAAACAATGGTGCGTCGTGTGAACATGGCCTTTCTTATTTCGAAACAACTTCTGTTGTTTCAAAATAAGACTGCTGTGTGAACATGCCCTTCAAGTACTAATTTTTATTGAGTTCCTTTATATTTATTGTAAACGTTGCAACTCACATTTTATTTTTCTAGGCTGGCTCAAATTATCTCCAATGAACAGACTGATTTTTTTATATTAATAAATCCGTAGTTAGTATGAATAAGTTGCCTAGGCATAATGTGGAATCTTCATCACTGGAAGTTTTTAAGAGCAGGTTATTTAAGAGGGTACTTGATGCTCCAATGAGTGCAAAGGACTGTACTTGATGACCTCTCATGGTTCCTTCCAGTTTCTATTACTCTATTTTTTTATGTCTATTTGTCTATGTCCACACACAAGCATTGAATCGAAATAACACTAGTTATTTTGATTCAAAAATTATTTAGTCCACATGACTCTCCCTTGTATTGAAATGACAAGCACCATCATTTAAATACAAGGGAAGTTATAGCAAATCGCTAAAACCTGGTTTTAAATCAAAATGGCGCCTAAATTGAAATGGTTGTTTCGAAATAACTCCGTTCGGGCATGTTATTTCAAAAGAACCTGTAGTTCGATTTTAGCGAGGCTTGCCCTTCCTTCTCCCAGGGTGCCTAGCACCAGGAAGAAGGAAGTGCCCAGCCCCTGTCCTGCAGTGTGCTTTGAGGCTGCTGACAGCATGGGGGAGGCACATGCTGCCACATCACAGGAGTGATGCACGGCTCCTGTTTGCAGCAACGAGGAGGCCCTCTGTCTTCTACAGATTTAGGAGACAGAGGACATCCTCACACGGTTCCGGCCAGACACCGGAACTGTGATATATATGTGGACATCGCCCTGGCATTGTCCACCTGAGGATATAGCCACACCACCGAGAAAGTGTGTGCTAAGATTAAAGTCCTCATGTAGGACTATGCCAGGGCAAAGGAAGCAAGATGGCTCCGTGGGGCAGCAAGTGACACCAGCTGCCCCTATTATGAGGAGCTGGATGCCATTCTGGGGCAGGAGCCTGCCGGCCTCCCAAGGGCAACCTGTGATTCTGCAGAGCGACATCATTTGGAGGAGCTGACTGACTCCAAGGCGTCCCCTGACGTGAGTGAGGCCAGCCACCCCAGGAGCAGCTCACCAGCTCCAGTGGAGTGAGCCAGTCCCAAGCTCTTCCCTGCTCAGCAGGAGAAGGGACCAACAGCACACTTGGAGGAGGAGGAGGCAGAGGAGGTGCCCCCTTCTGAGGGGGACCTTGGCGAGGAGACATCCAGACACACGTCTGGGGTGCCTGTGGGTGAGTATTCCCTCTTCCCTCCATGTGAGCAGGGCTAGGCAGGGTCCGGAGGGGTTGGGGGGGGGCAGCAGACAATCTCAGGAGATACAGGGGCTGGAGACCATTTGGCAGGGAGGCACATACAACCAGGTAGGGAGGGGAACAACTACCCATGAGGGTTGCAGGGAACCCAAGGCCATGGCAAGGGGCACACAGCAAGGACCCCACAGCATGGGCATGCAGACCTAGGAGATGGTAACGGCACTAGCCTGACACCAGGCTGTGTGCCAATGCCAGCACTGTAGGTATACCCAGCAGCCCTGCAAACCTCCCATACCTCTGGGGCCTGATGCTACAGGGCATGGCTGGGAATGTGGGGAGACAGTCAGGGCACAGCTACAAGGCACTGTCAGGCAGTGGCGTGTGGTCTGAGGCCACTGCATGGCACTAACCACTCTCTAACCCTCTGCCCTGTAGCATGTGCAGCCACCCACCATCAGACGGTAGGGAGTCCACCAGCCACGAGAAGCCATGTGAGGAGGGCTCGCATGAGCCACCACAACCACCGCCATATGCTTCTCCAGCTGGGCCAGGAGGCCCATGAAGATGCCCAGACCTGGAGGCAGGAGCAGGCCATGTAGCAGGACACGGCAATACACCAGCTCCAGCGGGCCACCAATGCCGATGACCGTGTTGTCATGGCACTGGAACATCAGAGTGAGGCATAGGTGGGTATTTGCACAGCCCTGCAGGATGTTGCCACCAGCATGTGCTGCATCACAGGTCGCAAGCCCCACCTTGCCCCTGAATATGGTCATTGTAGGGAGCCCCCGCCCCTCACTGTAGGTGCCCTCGGACCTTCTGTGGGTGGGTGGAAGACCATGGCAGAGCCGCAGGGGTGCCAGCAGTGCCCCAGTCCTCTGATTTTGCCACCTCCCCAGTTCCCAGTTCTCCCCCAAGTCCAGAAACCCCTCTTCGCATCAAACCTTCAACAATCCCCAATCCCCCTTCTAAGTAAAACTAGCCTGATTTTCCTGCCTCTCCAGTTCCCAGTTCTCCCATAAGTGCCCAAATCCATGTCCACCCCAAACTCTCTCACAATCCACAAGCCTCCCCCCTTGTAACTAAAATCCATGAGCCAACATTCTTTGTGTTGGTGTTTTTATTGGGTGAGGGCCAGGAGGCAGGTGGTTGGGGATGCCAGCAGAGGTGGGGGGGACATGGGCAGGCAGGTGCAGGAGGGGGAGTGTGGTATTGGGCACGGTTCTTACAAGGCCTCATGGAGGAACAGGTCCTTCATGGCTTTACGTGCAATGGCCACCATCTGGGTTGCTCGCTCTCTCAGGGCCATGGTCAGCAATGAACTCTGCCTCAGCATCCCAGATGGGTGCCACAGTCTCCCTCTGGAGCTCTCATAGATTATGCAGGATTACACATGTACTGATCACCTCTGAGGTGGTCTCCTCCACAAGGTGGAGGTGTGTTAGCAAGCACCTCCAGTGGGCTTTCAGTCAGCCAAACGCCCACTCCACCACCTGATGGCAGTGGTTCAAGCAGTGGTTAAAAAGATCGTGGGCAGTGTTGAGGGGTCCCGTGTAGGAGCACATGAGCAATGGGTGGAGTGGATAGGCTGCATCAGCAGCAATGAGGATGAGAACCTCCACTTCCCCAACAGTGATGTTATGGCAGGGGAAATAAGGTGCCTACTTCCATGCCCCAGTACAGGGCAGAGTTCTGGAGGACCCTGGCATCATGTGCCCTCCCCAGCCATCCAGTGTAGCAGTTTTAAAAGATGCCCCAATGGGCCACAAGGGCCTTCCAATTTCTATACTTGGATGCATGGTGCTCTGGAGCTTGCACGGGGATGTGGGTGGCATCGAGTATCCCTGTGCAGTTCATAAACCCAAGGTTGGCAATGCCAGTGACGGTTTCTTGCATGTCACCTGGGATGACGAGGCGTGGCAGTAGGACCAGGTTGATGGCACTTGAAACCTGGAGCAGAACTTCCCTGATGGTGGACCTCTTGATGCCAAATAGGTGTGCCATAGACCTGAAGGACTCGGGAGTGCCCATCTTCCAGAAAGTGATGTCCACTCTCTTGTCTGTTGGGATGTCAGCTCTCATTACTGTGTCCCTTTGGTGCAGGTCTGAGGTGAGTGCCTCCCTGCTCGTCCTTTAGTACCTGCGCCACTGTTCATTGCTTCAGGTTCCCAGGAGCAGAGATGTGGGGAGGGCAACTACGGCCACTCTGAGGCCCAGCAATAGGATGGAAATGGCCTCAGGGTCAGGGCCATCGTGGTCCAGGAACATGGTGTCCCAGTGCAGGAAGGCACCCTGCATGGTAGCAGAGGACCTAGGCACTGCTCGACGATGATATGGGAGCCGGGGAGCATCCATACCTCTGTCTCACACAGCCTCCTACCAGCCACAATGGCCAGGGAGCTGAGGTCAGTTCCTGCTTTTATGGGCTTGGCTGGGAACATGCCCCTGCCGGGGGCCACGTTGCCACACCTCCCATGTTGCCTCTCTCCTGAATCGAGGTAGCAAGTCCTGTGTCCAGACAAGCTAGTTCAATTTGGATTTTTTTGGTGTGAACCTGTTAAATTGATTTAACTTAAATCGATTTAATGATTTTATATTGATTTTGTTAAATTAATTTAAGTTAAATTGATTTAAGTATGTACATGAAGACATAGCCTTTGTGTTCTTATTTGTTATTGATAACAAAGACCCTTAGGCACGATCAAATTCTTTTTCAAAAGAAAACACAGCAGTTCTACACCTACAGGATAACGAATAAAAGGATCTAGTGAAGCATTCTTACTATACGCTAGCCTCAGTCCTCAATGTACCGGATAGTTCCTTCCTCCCCATCATCCAAATAGATGACCTCCTTGGTCTTCCGATACCTCATGTCAAATGAAGAGAAAGTGCTGGAAACTTGAGCACTGATGGCAGAAAACAAAGGAGACCTGACAGGTGGAAATATAAAGGATTTCTTAAAGACTACTTAGATGCATGGGCTAGGAGATCCTTCTTATTAGCCTCCAGGGTGATAAGCCACTTTATCTATTTTGATTCAGAATGGAGAATCATTCAGTGAAAAGATCTACCATCCTACTTTGCTGAAAAGACTACACACTTGGGAAGGCTTTTGGATATGGGACTAATATCCTAGATTCAGTACAATAAAGATTCAGCCCAGGACACAGATAACAACAGCTTTGTGTCATTGATGGATTATCTCCTGCTGTCAGTGGGTGGTGGGTATACATACATGCTCAACCTTCTGGATCTTTCTCTGCGTCAATACTGTTACCCATGAGGTACTGCTGCCCTGCTGGAGTAGTGATGGGAAATGGCATGTCCACGAGTAGACCCTCTCATGAGTAGGGTCCCACAAGAAATAATTCTCCTTTCAGTCCTACTCAACAACATCTACATGCAGCTATTAAGTGACTGGAAGACAGCAGGGCCTCTAAACAAGATGCGCTAGAAGATGGGGTTCCCTGGTAGATCTTGTGCATATACTCCAGACCTATCTCATCACCTTACTTGGGGTCAGGAGGGAATTTTCCTCAAAGTCCAATTGGCAGAGATAATGAAGATTTTTTGCCTTCCTCTCAAGCATGGGACATGGGATATGGATCACTTGAAGGTTTAAGCTACTGTAAATGTTGGATTCTCTGTAATTTGAAGTTTTTAAAACATGATTTGAGGACTTCAAGTAATTCAGCCAAAAGTTAGTGATCTATTAAAGAAGAGGGTAGGTGAGATCTGTGGCCTGCAGTGTGTAGGAGGTCAGCATAGATGATCACAATGGTCCCTTCAGACCTTAAAGCAGAGGACTCAAACTCATCTCCCCTCAAGTTATTTCTTGTGGCCCCTCACCGACGCTATCACTATCAATATTTGCAATACCATTGTATGAAAAAGTTTCAGTGGTGCAGCCCTTGGGGTACTGTACTAGTCCTCATGCAGCCCTTGTGGTGATTTGCGTTTGAGACACGTGTCTTAAAGTCTATGAAACACAGTTCTACCTCCTCTTCACCAATACCATCACACATCTACCATCAATATGGCCATGGGCTTAGACACAATCAGTTTGTGGGTGAAGAGAGGATGGTTGAAACTGAACCAGGCAGAAGATGATCCTTCTTAGCTGAAGAAACACTTTGCAAAATGTAGGGTCCCACCCAAACTTGGTCAGTGTAGTGTACATCTTAGGCATGCTCCTAGATTCCTCACTGTTGCTAACTTCTCATGTAGGAGTAACCACAAGTTCCACTTTCTTCCATTCCAATTAGCTTTATAAACCCTATTGCATCCTGGAGAATGATGACTTGGCGTTGATTATACAAGTCTTTGTCAGTTCCCACTTGGACTACAATAATGTGAGAGATTTGGTCACCATATTTCAAGTTTGTACAACTGGAATTTTGGAAGCAGTCTATTAACTAACTTTGGTGGGTGGACAGGGGGACACCTGTTGGTGGAAACAACTGGCCCTTTAGGGCTGTAGCAATGATATCTGGGGCTCTTGGGCCAGAAAGGTTGAGAACCACTGGTCTAATGGATGGAGCACAAGACTGGACTGCTGAAAGTCCCAGTTCAATTGCTAGCACATAGCTTGCTTTCCTGTCATTACTTTCTGTCTCATTTTCTTGTCTGTAATGTGAGGTAATAACACTTCCAGGGGTGTAGTGAACTTAATTTATTTCATGGTTGTGAGCTTTTCAGATACTTTGTTGAGGAGGGCTATAAAAGTGCCTAAAGCAGGGTTGGCAACCCTCAACACAGATGCCAAACCTGACAGGTGAGCCTATGCACAATGGCATGCAGGGCTCCCAGCTTTGTGGCACTGTGACTGATTCCCCCCACCCCAGCCCCACCACATGGGTCCTGTCCCTTGGTGGCTCAGATCCTCAGATTAGGATGGAGGTCAGCAGGGAAAACGAGCACACAGCTCCTCTCCCTTGCTGGCCTCATCTCAGCATTTTTCTGGCTCTGTCCCCAGTATCTTTCTGGCCCTACCCCCAGCACCTACTGAGCATTTTGGGGGCAGGGCTGGCATGGGGGCCAGCAAATATTGCCAATGCCTGGCCTAGACAGAGATGATAATCTGGTGAATCAAATGACATTTATACACCTCAGATTCTCATGGAGAAGGTCCCCATAATATTCCCAAAGGTTTCTATAGTCGTTTAACTTTGATTTAGGTGGAAAGTACATCTACACTTCATGCTCCTTGTGGTGGCATCTAGCTAGATACACTACACACCCTACAGCACAGGTACAAATAGCAATAGAGACAGTGAAGTATAGCCTAGACAAGTTTAGTACAGACACGCCAGAATCTTGTGAATATATATTTCCTAGATAGACTAATAGACGGGAATGTCAGAAGTGACCATTATAATCTTCTAGTCCAGGAGTCAGCAGCCCCCTGTACACATGCCGAAGGTGGCAAATGAATTCACTCAGGCCTTGCAGCATTGTCTCACCCTAGGCAAACTCCCCGGGGCAGCCTCTGTGCCCCTGCCAACATTGCACAGTGCTCCATGGCAACAGTCCCTGCTGGACCTGCCCCTCCCATGTGGACCCGGGGGTGCCCTGGGCAGCACTGAACTAGCCTGCACCACAGTGGTCCTGCAGGCTGCTTCCCAGCTCTCCACTGCTCACCAGTAGGCCTGGGGGCTGGGCCCAGCACAGGGCCTTTTAAAATTTTCCACCTTAGGTAGCTAGCTGTGAGCAATATAAAACATTGCCTAGTGTCCAACTAAGCAGCAGTTCCCCAGGTGAGTGTAGCAAGGTGCTGGAAAAGGGGACTTGGAGGAGCCAGCAGTGGAGTGGAGGTGGGAGGGCCCAGAATGGGGGTCGTGGCAGCTGGGGAACAAAGGCAGCAGAGTGTGAGGTGGCAGTGAGGAAGCCAGAGCCCTCTGGCTTGGCAAAGTGCAGAGCCAGAGCCGTCTGGTGGAGCATGAGGCTGCAGCCTGCCCATCTGCCTGGTGGAGCACGACACCACAGCCTGCCTGCCCACCTACCTGGCAGAGCAGAGGGACAGAGCCCACCCAGCCAGTGGAGCACAGGGCCAGAGCTCGCTTGGTCAGCAGAGTGCAAGGCTGGAGGTGGAGCCACTGCTGGTGGAGTGGGGTCAGAGCTGGAGTCATGTCTGGTGGGCTATGCCTACACTTAAAGTTTCAGTTCGAATTCCTGAATACAAATTAGTCAATTCGCACTAATAATTATTAATTTGAATTCAGTCAATTTGAATTGACATGACCACACTAGAAAATCCAAGTTGAATTGGCATGTCCATGAACAGGACTTGCTAGTTTGAATTTGGTAGGGGGCGCTACTGTATAGGGAAAAATCAAGCTGTGGCTAATTCAAACTAACAGTGAATTCGAATTGACATGGTCACACTGGGTAAATTCAAATTTCTCAGTTTGAATTGACCTTGACTTCGAAGTCAAACAAGATTTGACCAATTCGAAGTCAGCTTTCATCAACTCAAATTGAGGAAAGCCAGTGTGTCCATGCACTTAATAGAATTTGAACTGATGGCAATCAATTTGAATTCAGCTCTAAGTGTAGACATACCCTTAGAGTGTGGGGTTGGAGTTGGGGCCACAGCCCTCCTGGCCACTTGATGGTACCCTCCTGCCCAGTGGAGTACTGAGCTCAGGGCCAGAGCCCAGAAGCAGGGCTGGTGTGCACGTGGCAGGAGTGGTGGTTCAGAACCCAGCAGTAGGATTAGAGTCTGAGTGGCCAGCAGCTCTGTGACTGACAGGGGAGGTGCTTGTGGGTGATGATTAACTAGTGGGAGTCCCTGCCATGTTGCTCCCCTCACTGCCCTTGTCACCCCGGCACTACTACATTCCTCTCTGCCAACTTATTGGCCACCCTTGCTCTCCTCTGCCCTGCCACTCTTCCCTCCATCCCATCCTTCCCCTCCCTACCATTGTTCCTTGCTCTCCCACTTCTCCCCTCCTTCCCCCCACTCTCAGCTGTCACTCTTGTTGCCTGCATGGCCAGATGGTCAGGAAGCGAAATTGGACATAGCCCTTCAAAAAGGTTGCCGACCTTTGATCTAGTCTGACCTCCTGTATAATACGGGCCACAGAATCTCATATACCCACTTCTGTAAAGGACACCTAACTTATGAATGAGTTACCAAAGTTCTCAAATAATGATTTGAAGGCACGGAGAATCCATCAGCAAGTGACCCATGCCCATTCTGCAGAGGAAGGTGAAAAGCTCTGAGGACCTCTGCCAATGTGTCCTGGGGATGGTGAAGAATTCCTTCCTGACCTCAGGTATGGTGATCAGATACAAGGTTTCACCAGTCAGACACCCACAAAAATTCTGTATAGTAACTGAGAAACCCACTCCATCTTACATCGTTTTAGAGGATATTGGAATTTTTCCTATAAGTTGCGGATGCACCAGTTGGAAGGGACTGAGGAGGAGACAGGTCTGGTAATACTGGTTGATCGAAGGATGACTATGAGCCGCCAAAGCCATGTGGCCGTGAAATAAGCTAATGTGGTTCTAGGATGCATCAGAAGAGGTATTTCATGTAGAGAAAAGGAGGTGTTAGTGCCACTCTAAAGATCACTGGTGGGACACCATCTGGAATATTTTATGCAGTTCTGGTCCCCCATTTTTAGAAAAGATGAATTCAAATTGGAACAGGTGCAGAGAAGGGCTACAAGGATGGTCCGCGGAATGGACAACCTGCCTTATGAGACGAGACTCAAGAAGCTTGGCTTGTTTATCCTAACTAAAAGAAGGCTGAGAGGTGATATGATTGCTCTTTGTAAATACATCAGAGGGATAAATACCAGGTAGGGAGAAGCAAGGAGTCCTGTGGCATTTAAAAACTAACAAATTTATTTACGACATGAGCTTTCGTGGGAGAAAATCCCACTTTGAAGATGGGGGGGAGGGACAACCTCAGCACAAAATAAGTGGGCACAAAACTGACATCAGAAATCACAACATTCAAAAACCAGTTGCTAGGCACTTCCATCTTTCTAACCACTCTGTGGGTGATTTGTTAACAGTTGTGCTCAAGTAAGTCAATGGGACATCAAGACTTCAAAGAGAAACAGCTAAGCTTGAACTTGTATGCAGATTTAATTGTGTGAAAGCAGGGTTAAATTGTGACTATGGAGTCTTTTCCCATTACAACACATAGTCTGACTTCACCTTCCTCTATGTGCTGTTTCCCCAAGTTTGAATCTTAACAACTGCTTTGATTTGCTGTTACAGTATGACCTGATCCCATGACCAATGCTTCCCTGCATTTATTTTCCTCCCATTCTTTAATTTTCCCCTATCTTCAAAGCATCTGACAAAGTGGGATTTTCTCCCACAAAAGCTCATGGGATAAATTTGTTAGTCTTTAAGTGCCACAGGACTCCTGGCTTCTTTTGCTAGACTAGACTAACACGGCTGCTCCTTTGGAACTCAGGGAGGGAGAGGAATTGTTTGAGTACAGCCACAATCTGAATACAAGAACAAATGGATGCAAACTTTCCATCAGGAAATTTAGGCTTGAAAATAGACACAAGTTTCTAACCATCAGAGGAGTAAAGTTCTGGAATAGTCTTCCAAGAGGAGCTGTGTAGGCAAAAAATATAACTGCCTTCAAAACTGAACTTGATAAGTTTGTGGAGGGGATAGATAGGACGGCCTACTTTGGAAATTGACTGATCTTTGACTACTGGTGGTGGATATGCCAGTAGCCTAAGAAGGGATGGTAGATGGGTGAGTTCTGAGTTATTACAGAGAATTCTTTCTTGGGTGACTGACTGGTGAGACTTGCCCACATGCTCAGGGTTTAACTGATTGCCATATTGGGGGATGCGAAGAAATTCCCCCCTAGGGTTGATTGGCTAGGGCTCTGGATTTTGGGCTTTTTTTTTTTTTTTTTTTGCCTTCCTCTTTAGCATGGGGCATGGCTCACCTGCTGGTGAATTCTCTGTATCTTTAAGTCCTTCAATCATGATTTGAGGAGTGAATAACTCAATCATGGATTACAGGCTTATTGCTGGAGTAGGTAGGTGAGGTTTTGAGGCCTGCATTGCACAGGAGGTCAGACTAGATGATCATACTGGTCCCTTCTGAGCTTAGAATCTGTGAGTCTATGTTGCCAAGATCCAAAGGGACAGCTGTGTTAGTTTCGTTCATTAAAACAAACAAACTAGGAGTCCTGTGGCACTTAAAGACTATCAGATATATTTATTGCATGAGCTTTCATGTGAGAAAATCCCACTTCCTCGGACAAGTCTATGGATGTCTTTATCACTAGTAGTCAAAGATCAGCTGATTCTCAAATCAGGCTTCCTCATCATTCCTTCCCCATTTCATATGGCTCTCTACTAATCCAAGCCATGCCTCCCTTCTTCACTGTTGTTTTTAACAGTATAGTGTGCCATCTGTTGCCAGAGCCTCTCCTTGCTGTAGGGAGCTGCAGGCACTTTTTCCTAACTCTTTCATGCCAACGCTTTTTACAGACACCCATAGCGACACACCACAGTGTGGATGAATCCTGTGATGAATAGCTACACATACCACTACATGCCACTAAAAGGAGTGTGCAGTGTTCACATAGCTGAAATACGTGAGAACATTGACAGGAAATTGCTCCATGGTGATCAAATGCTTAAGGAAACACTTGTGTGATTTAGTGTAGTAAATATGTGCAATATTGTAAGGAGCACTGTGTATAAAACCATTTCTTTCCTTTTTCTTTTCCCTGACACAAAATGAAATAAGATGAATAAATGAAAGAGTTACTAGACTACCATCTAGAGCAAATCAGAATATGCTCATTTTGAGCTTGGCTTATATGATGGGGTTTGGTAAGCACCTAACTGTCTTACTGTTTCTCTGTAAAATTATGTAGGATATTTCATGAGAACAGACTTTTTCAGTAGACAGTTGCTTGATCATGTGATAAATATATCAAGAATAGTTCTTCTGGCAGTATTTTAGTGATTTCTATTCTAGTCTTGAAGAGACACAGGAGTCCATGTAGGGGAAAACAAGTAAACCAATTAAAAACTTCAGAAATTGTATCCAGATTCAGTCTATGATTTTACTGAGGGGTCAGATCAATTGGTTTGTTCGAGTTTTCCCATACTTATGAAACACTCTCTCCATTTTGTCATGTCCCTTTCCTTGTTCAGGTTAACTTCTTTGCACAGATTACAGTGTTGCTGTAGTTGTGTTAGACCTCACCCAGCTTTTCCACTTTATATTGAGGCATTTGACATTAATATTTGGCCTAATAAAGTTCTAGAAAAATAAGAGTACTGGGACAATAGCATTTTGATGTAGCTGTCTTTAATTTATTTATGTCAGCTTTAAAAAATGTGCTCATCTACAGCTCTAGGAGCATGTGTAGTTGTTAAAAAATCTCCATAATAGCCAAACCTACTTAAAAGAAAATGAATTGGAAGAGGAAAATGTAAATAGCTTTTTAAAAAAAAAATATTCCAAAATGCTGTTGAAATTTCTAAATTAATAAATTGTTGATCCACTTTACTACTTGTGATAAAGTTAATAGTTGAAAAATTTCCTTATTCTTCCCCTCTCCCACATTTCACATCTTTGACAATTTGAAAGAAAGAAAGAAAGAAACCTTAACTAGCTCTAACGGTAATCAACGTTTTCTCTAAGGGGCCAATGCTGCTGACCAACATATGTTGCTCGCTGCACGCTTCCCCCCGCGTGGGCCTGATCCTGCCCCCTTTCCCTCTGTTCAAGTTCCACTGCCCGCCTGGCCTCACTGCAGTGGGGCACAGAAGCCAGCCCAGCCTACCCCCCAGCCAGCTGTGCCTCCCTGGGGGGCAGAGAGGGCTGGCATTAAGATCCGGTGTGCAGGGTCAGAGTGCTGGAGTGGCCTGCCCCACTCCCAAAGAGTTTTGGCCACTTCGTCCCTGGCATTCCTCAAGGCCATGGAGCAGGCCCATTGAGGACAGGGAGAGTCTGTGCAGGAACAGTGAGAGCTGACTCTGAGCAGGAGTTTTAAAAACTCCTATCTCAGAGTTTTTCTCCCCTCAGGGACTGCAGCTGCCGGCCATGTGTGGCCAGCAGCCTTCCCTGTGCCAGGCAGCCCTGGGGGCTGCATGGCGGCGCAGCCGCACAGCTTAGAGGGAAGATTGATGGTAATTCAAAGGGATGATGTCCAAAATGAGAACTCGTTCATCTGTTAAGAATAGTCTCTGCTGCTCATATCATACTGTACACTTACCCTTCCGCACTGGAAAAGGACTGGGAACCTGATGGACAAGAAATTGCTCTTTCACTATGGGGTTATAAACCTGTTCCTCTCTGGAACCAGAAATGGGCTTTCATCCTTTTGCAATAACTAGAGAGCACATCTGGGTAAAATATTTTTGGCAGATAGTACATTAGCTGGAAAAAATACATATCCTCTTCTGGACATTGAAACTATTCATGAATTTTCAGAATAATTTTGGTTTTAAAAAAGTAAAATAAAATTGAGCTTTGTAAAAAATGGTTCTTTTTTTTTTTTAGCTTTGTGTCTGGTGAGGAAAAAATTAAAAATAAAAATAGTTTTAGTCCAAAACAAAACATCCTTTTTGGTTTGGCCACAAAACTGAAATTTCATCTAGTAACTCAACTCTTCTTGGAGATCTCAATTTTCCACACTTTATTTTCAAATCACATCCTTTTTACAAAGGTGACATTTCTTAGCAAGACCCCAATTATACGCTCTCTTGGGGCATGTCTACACTGGGGGCTCTGTTAAGTCAATGTAACAAAGTCAACTTAAAGACAAACTTGTTAAGTCAACTTAAAGTGTCCACATTTAAACTCCTGTAGACTGCCCGCATCTACACTGGCAGCGGCTAGGTCAACTTAACACTTAAGTTGACCTTATTAAGTCGACTTAAGCCAGCGTAGATGGAGCATAGCCCTTAAGTCGACTTAAGAACTTTGACTTAAAAGCTATGTCCCATCTACACTGCCTGAAGTCAACTTAATAAGGTCAACTTAAGTATTAAGTTGACTTTAAGAGGCGGTATTCTTACGTCGACTTAAGGAAGTGCTTAAGTCAACTTAATAAATTCCGAGTGTGAAGAGAGCTTTCCTGAGGCTGACTTAGGGAAGGTTTAGTCAACCTAAGTCTCCAGTGTAGACATACCCATGGATATTAGGTTGGATCCAGTTTCTTTGGGTATTCAGCTAACCCAGAATAAGTACTCATGGGAGCCTCCAAGATATCTTTTCAAAGGGTGCCTTATATATTTCCTCTGTACCTGCACTGGGCACACTCCACTGGCCACTGTATAAATGGACATGCCAATTCCTTCTGCCTCCCCTCAGACTAGCACTGACCTATCCCTGTGTTCCAGGAACATTTAGACGGTGCTGGTTTTGGTGAAAAGCCCTTAAAACACCCTCTTCCTTACTATTAACCCATTCCATGCCCATTCATATCCCACCTATATTTTGGGGCAGTTCCTAAGTTGAAGAAGTTCAAATTATCTCCATTTTGGATATTAGACACTTATACAATTTCCATTTGCATAGTATGTGTCCATTTTACAGACAAGGAAAATGAATGCCTAGAGAGACTTGGCCAAGTTTGTGCTTAAAGTTCACAGTATACTAGGTCATCAAACCCATAACTCTTAATTCCTAGCCTAATAACCTAACCACTGAATTATCCTTCCTCACTTCAATGCTGCTGGAATAATGTAGGTTTACCCCAGCCAAGGATCTGATCTTTTAGTATGTACATAGAGCTTTTTTCATGCTATTGTCCAATTTCTTCTGACTTGTCTTATGTCCTGCTTCTTCCTCATGTCACTCTGAACAATCCTTTGCTGGAATACCATTTACATCTTTTATTAGAATATTGCAAAAGCCATGGATAAAGAAATAGTACATGAGAACGCCAAATAACAATTCCCATTTGTGGATACAAACCATCTTAAATTGCCATTATATATTTTGATGATTTTATAGCCTGTGGGTAATGGTACTATCATTTACAATGTATAAGCTTTAATAAATGAATTATAAATCTAACATATGCTGCAAATCTCACTACAGTAAGAACTGAGTAAACAGGGCATTTTTTTAGATCTTATCATCAAAACAGTTAATGTGCGATTCCCCTAATTTATAATCAAAATGCTAAACAAAGTTCAGCTTAATAGTTAAACCATATACAGGAAGGCAAACCTGTTTTTTTTTTCTATCTGCAATAATAATTTTAATATGAATGTGATTGTATATGTATATGGTACTCTCTCTCTTTTCTCTCTCTCTCTGTCTCTCTCTCTCTCTCTCTCTCTCTCTCTCTCACACACACACACACACACACACACACACACACACACACACACACACACAGAGTACATATGTTTTTAGGTATAGCTGATGTTCTGATGTAACATAAAGGTTTTATCAGCATGGACTTGAGATGCCCACATAACTCCCACCCAAAGAAGCCACAGATGACTTATGTGTGTTATCAACTCATCCAGAATGTGTACCATGCCGTTATCTGGCATAACAAAATGTTAGTGATGTAATGCAGGTCAGCATGGCTGCCATAGTTGCAATCTAGCTAGCATGACTAAAAATAGTAGTGTAGACATGTTAGCATGGACCCTAGTGTGACCCCGGGCCTCCTGGGATAACCTTCTGAATGTGCCAAAATCAGGGCAAGCTGCAAAACTAGGGGCCAAACCCCCAAACCACTGACGGATGGTACTTAAACCAGTCTCCCAGTCAGTAACAAAACATGGTCCTGATTCCCCCACTCTGGTCATCATCGAGCTTAACAAAATAGAAGCAGCCCCCTTACTGCACATCAGTTCCTAAGGTCCCCTCTAGCCACTGGTTCTCTTCACAAAATAGGTTCTCCTGACCCCAAAGGGCCAGCCACATCACCCCAAACAATATAGGCTTGGATCTTACCCAAAATACCACACTGCCAGCCAATCCTTTAGTAACTACAACTAAAGGTTTAATATAAAAAGAAAAAAAGCTACATATGAGAGATGTTAAAGGGTCAAAGTGAATCACATACATACAAATGATTTAGAGTCCATAGAAAGCAAATCCTTGAAGATCCTGTAGTTTGCAAGGTAGTCTCACTCCTCTGGTGTGCACCCAGCAGCAGCAGCAGCTAGGTAGGTCTCAATTCTTTGTTGAGTCCCAGAAGAATAGTTCCAGAGGCAGGTGTTGGTTGCAGATAGCCTGGAGACTAGTGACTAAAGACAAAATGGAGAATGGGTGATGGCGTTTTATCTCAGAGTCCTTGCCAGATCAAAATGGAGGTGGGCCACATGGTCAGTCTAGGTAACTAGTCAAACAAGTTTCCTCTTGGGCCCACTGTAGCTGGGACCCCCCTTCTGATGGGCCATTAACAGGAAAATAGATTGCAGAGGCCGAGTCTGGGATTGCTTCAGCTCAGACAACTTGGAACACACATAAGACAAAGAAGATCCCTAGATTTTAATCCAAATATGATACCTACATATCAATCATATAATTATTCCTAACATATTACAACCTTTCTGTTGATACCCAACATGGCATATCACATGTGGATTATTGCAAATATGAAATATCAATATGAAAAATAATCATACACAGTCCCCTAGACCCAGACAGCATCACACCTAGCATTGGCTGTGAATTTGGAATAGGTACTCAGGGTCATAGATAGCTTGTGCAACCCATGCTGAATCCAGCATCACTGAATCTTCACTGTATCTGACCAAGTGGGTTGGAGTCCACAAAAGCTTATGCCCAAAGAAATTTGTTAGTCTTTAAGGTGCCACAGGACTCTTGCTGGTTTTGCATCTTCATTGTTATTTTCAGGTAAGCATAAATAACCTTCTAGAATCTAGATAAATCTAGAGTGAGTAAGCGTGCCTGAGATGCACTCACACAGCAGTGTAGAGATGCTGTATAGACATATAGAATTGTAGGACTGGAAGGCTATATCTACACGTAAAAGCTTAGTTCGGACTGACTTAGTCTGAACTAAGCACTTCAACATTAGTTCAAACTAACTGTGTGTGTTTTTTTTTTTTTTTTTTTCAGTTCAAACTAACTTTTTAGTTTGAACTAAAAAATTCCGGCTAGTTCAAACTAAAAGTTAGTTTGAACTAACTGCTAGTTTGAATTTATTTAGTTCAAACTAGCATGACCACATCATGCTAGTTCAAACTAAAGTTTGAAAAAAGTTCTAACTAAGCAGCTAGTTTGAACTTACTGTTTGAACTAAATAGTTTGAACTAAGTTTTGCTTAATTTTTTTTAGTTTGAACTAGACAAAGCCTAGTGGAGACAGGGATCAAATTAGTCCAGAATACGCCTCCTCAGTCCGGACTAATTTGCTAGTGTAGATATAGCCAAAGGGACCTCGGGGGGCCAGCTAGTCCAGTCTTCTGCACTTAGGCAGGAGTAAATATTATGTACCGGGGATCCGTGACAGTCCATTGTCTAACTTGTTTTTAAAACTCATCAATGACAGAGAATCTATAACCTCTGTAGGCAATGTATTACACTGTTTAAATATCCTGACATCTAGGAAGATTTTCCTAATCTCTAACTTACACTACTCTTGCTGCAATGTAAAATACTTTTTTTTTGTTTTATCCTCAGAGATTAAGAATATTTTCTTCTCCTCTTTGTGCCTTTTATATGCCTGAACACTGTTCTTCTGCCCCCGTCAGTCTTCTCTTTTCCAGATTAAACAAACTCTCCCCCCACCCCCAATTTTCCCTCATCGGTCATGTTTTCTAGACCCTTTGATCATTTTTATTGCTCTTCTCTGGACTTTCTCCAATTTGTCCACGTCTTTCCAGAAATATGGCACCCAGAATTGGATGTAATATTCCAGCACAGAGCAAAGCAGAATAGTTACTTCTTGTGTCTTGTTTACAACACTCCTGCTAATTTGTTACAGAATGATATACACTTTTTTTTTTGACTGTGTTACACTGTTCACTCATATTCAGCATGTGGTCCTCTATAAGTCCCAGATCTCTTCATGCACTACTCCTTCCCAGAAAGTCATTTTCCATTTTGTACGTGTGCAAGTGATTGTTCCTTTCTAAGTAGAGTATTTTGCATTTGTCCTTACTGAATTTCATTGTATGCTCTGGCAAAACCAGTAGGAAAGGAGGCATTGCTACATCCATTCCTTGACATGTTTTCCATCATGCAGAGAGTTCATAGTTTGGTCTGAAGGCACAAATAACTAAAACAACAGACCTTTATAGAGCTGCCTGATAAAACCACAGACTCAGTTCCAGGAGTAAAGACACTCAAGTCAGTTTTATTGCTGACAGGGTCCTGTGCTTACTTCCCAATATCAGTGTCTATAGTTACACTATGGCGATGTCTACATTTGCAAATTAGTTCAAAGTAAGGAGCCTTAATTCAAACTAATTTGAACCCTGTCTATGCAAGGCTTTGCCTAGTTCAAACTAAAAAAATTTTTAGTTCGAACTGACCAAAGCTTAGTTCAAGCTAGTTAGCTCGGCTGGTTAGTTCAAACTGACTGCTTAGTTTGAATGAATTTGCATATTTAGTTCCAACTATCACAATGTAGACATGTTATTTCCAACTAAATGAGTTCAAAGTAGTTTTTAGTTCAAACTAACCAGGTTTCTTTTAGTTTGAACTAAAAAGTTAGTTTGAACTAAGACAAGCACAGCTAGTTCGAACTAAAAGTTAGTTCAAACTAAAAAAACGCACTTAGTTCAAACTAACTTTAGAACTATTTAGTTCGGACTAGCCAAGTCAAAGCTAAGATTTTAGGTGTAGACATAGCCTAGGATATGTTGCCAAGTTTCAAAGGGGTAGCTGTGTCAGTCTAGTTCAGTAAAATAAGCATGGAGTCTTGTGACACTTAAAGACTAACAGACAGGACTCCTTGTTTGTTTTACTAGGATTTGTATGTCCATGAAAATGGATCAGCTAAGTGGAAGGTGGGATTTTTCATTCCTCCCCTTAGGCCAGACTATGACCCCTCTCTGAGAGCTTATTTATAAACTGATATAAACAAGTTACATATTGCCCCTGCAACGTCTTCAGTTATCACTCTTTGCTTTGTGCATGTTGGTTTGATCAGAACATCTTTATCCATCTCTCTGTCATCCATACTTTATCTTTCAGAGGGGTCAACATGCCCTTGTTGTCTTTGAGGAAATGTATTAGTGCCATACTTGATACTGAGGTGTTCTGGAATATGTTTGCATAAAGGTCTTGTGCCTTATACTTCTAAGAACGTGTGTATTTTTGCAATAATAGCACTGTTCTTGCCAAATTCTGTGAGCCTGCTAACAGGCATATTTTTTGACAAGGCCTGACTTCTCTTAGAGCTAACTTTGCTTTATATCAGCAGGACTCAACTCCTACTTTAATTCAGGCCTCAGGGCTTGAATTTGGACCTGTTGAGGTGTCATGTCTTAGGCACTTCCTACTACGTAATCAATTGGAACAGCCCCTGTACACTGCTGTATAATCAGTCCCCAATTAGCAGGGAAAAACTGGAAGCTCTCATTCAAAATAGTTTGCTCTGAGAGACTGAAAGGGAAGAAATACACCATCTGCAAAATGTAAACCATACCATATAGAAAAATAAAAGGTCAGATTCAGGCCTGGCAGAAACCATCAGAAAATTCTATTCACCCTAGCTGTGAAGCTTACAGAAGGCCAGGATTTGGCCCATGACATTTCAGATCTTGCCATCCAGATTATGAGAGTTTTCAGTCAACATGTACTCACTAAACTATCAAACTCCGAGTGAAGTAATTTTAATTCAATCTGATTTTATTTAAAAGAAAAAAAAAAGAGAGTCCTGCGTCACTTTATAGACTAATAGATTTCTTCGGGAATAAGCTTTTGTGGGCTCCAAGTGGGTTGGAGTCCACGAACGCTTATGTCCAAAGAAATCTGTTAGTCTGTGAGGTGCCACAGGACTCTCGTTGTTTTTGCTGTACACAGACTACCACAGCTACCCCTCTGGATATTGTTATAATTATTGTTCATTCCTAATCCCTCATGTGTCAAAGGGCTCAGATATTAGGTGATGGATGCAGTATAAAAATCTAGCTAAATAGATAAGCCAGTGCACTTGGTTCCCTCCCCTGATCCATCTCTCTCTCTCTTTCTCTCTTTTTCTCAGCTCACCTTAAATTTGTCCAATAGCTGAAGACTTGACTAACAAAGAATCAAAGGTAATTTTTTCTGGCACTTGCAAAGTGTGGCTTGCTTGCTGGACAAGATTTCCTAAGTCTGCCCTGTTCTAGATATAAAACCATCCTTCATTCTGCCAGTACCACTCACAGACAACAAGAAAGAAATAGGCTTTACATAGTACACTTTCCTTTTGCTGCGTCATATCTCATTTACTCTTGCCCATTGAGATACACACCCTCTAATTAGCTCATCCTGCTTTGTTCCCATTTTCTGGGGGAAAATAAACATTTATCACCCACTTATGTTCTTTAAAACTGGTAACTAGTTGGTTTATTTAATACAAAAGGCAACTCTCCCTCCCCCACACCAATCTGTCAACCATGTGAGATATACACGTACAGAGCATAGGTAATTATCCAAAGTGTTACAAATGAGTTTTTTAAACAGAAATGCAAATTAGGAGTACGAATGTGCCTTTTCTAAACTAGATTATGTTAATATAAAATATGATTCTTTCTAACAGAGGGGAAGTAAACCATGGCAGCATTGATCTTTCCCTTTTTTCTTCAACTCCCCCCGACCCTCCCAGTTGAGGAGCACCATGGCTTTTCACCTCCCCTGACTGAGACTCATCTGGTCAAGTCGAACTCTATTCCCTTATTTGCCTATGCTGAGCCATGAGCACTAAATGAAGCGAGTAATTTGGTGCATTGTTGGGGGGGATGGGGTGGGAAGGGGGGCAGCTGACAGTGAATGGTGTCAGCTGCAGAGGCAGCAGAAAAAGCCGACATCTTAATAAAACAGCCTCGGGCAAAATCCCATTAAAGCCTTCAGAAGCTTGTTTCCCTGCAGTTGAGCAGGTAGGCGTCGTACACTGCGTGGCAGCCTTGAGTGCTCTCTGGGAGCCCAGTTCAAAAAAAAAAAAATTGAGTGCTTTTTTTTCCCTCCCCCCAACTCAGCCACCATCCTCACTCCTCAGAGT
This sequence comes from Podocnemis expansa, assembly GCA_007922195.1. Lineage (NCBI taxonomy): Eukaryota > Metazoa > Chordata > Testudines > Podocnemididae > Podocnemis > Podocnemis expansa. Next base: position 2,047,153 of record ML682055.1, read on the forward strand.
CATTTGCAAGGCAGAGAGAGCGAGGGAGAGGAAAGAGTGCGTGCCTTGATGTACAGGGACTAAAGTGCCTCTGCAGTGGCAGGAGTGGATGGCGAGCCGTGCTCTTCCATTAACGATGTAGTGCAGACCTCGGGCTGACCTTTGGAGAGTAGAGGGAAGAGGCAAGACATGGGTGGAATGACAATGAGACATGGGGCACCAGCACATCTCATTGTTTAGCTGCCTCTTTCACTGTGGGCACAAACTTTGCTTTAAAAGAGAAGCACCTTTCTGAGTGTGGCAACAGCTTAGTGCTGCTGTTTGCCATGTGAGCAAGCTCTGGTTCGGGTGTAGGGGAAGACTGAGTGGTTGTCTCTCCGAACCACTGCCATCATTATAAGGAATCATGGACACACAAAATCTCCATATGCATACCTTCCTTGATCATTGGCCATAGCTTATCATGAGGCCTGGAAGAATTAGATTTGTATCTGTAAAAATTGTAAAACATTGATTTTAGTGTGCCCACTCAAACCAGGGGAAAAATACGCCCATCAGAAGTAGAAATTTACAGAAGAGTAAAGTAAGAAAGTTGCTGTTTGAAAACGTATTAGGGTTTTTAATTTAAGGCTGTTTAGTTTGTACATTTTGAGGTATAATGTTGAGAATGTGTGTTTTAAGGGTTACAAAGCTTTAATTTTTTTTAAATCTGATCATCTGCTGTCATTAAAGAAATATTCTCTGATCTCTACATAATTTCCCATCACTGTGACAATTTAGATTGATACAAATAAGAAAATATGAGAAGATAAACATCAATATCAGTTGAAACTATGAAAGAAAAGTAAAAACTGAATTCTGCCAAGCCTACTTATAATAAAATACACACTGCACCACTTAATACAGTATTCATTATTTGTATTGCACTGGTGCCTAGATTTCCTAAAAATAGGCCAGGCTGTCATTGTGCTAGGTGCTGTATTTAGGGAAAAAAGAACAAATCACTGCTACAAAGAGCAAAACAAGTTCCAGATGGGGTAGCCATGCTAGTTTATTTCAGCAAAACAAACAGCTTATTGTTTAAATAATATTACTAAAACATCCCCTTTTTCCATTTTCTCCCATTAAAGTTATTTCAAACTATCTCACTGCAGAGCTATGCAGCATGGAATTCACTTTCCTTTTGCTTATTTGAATTCAATGTGCAAAAACTTATTTGGGGATCTTTCAGGAGATTGCAATTGGATGATCGTTGTGTGTGAGCTGATAGTACGCAGCAAGACTTTGGAGAAAGAATAAACAATGACCATTTATTTCATCATGGGAACCATGAACCTCTTCCCAACATTGCATAACTTGCCAGGCTCTTATAAAGTGTAATATTCTATTATAGCCCAATGAGTTGTGACACATCTTACATTTAAAAGATAAGCTTCCTTAATTTAAAAAATGAACAAATGAATATCTCCTAAGCAAATTATCCTTTTCCATAGACACTGAATGGAAAGCAATAAGGATTTCTGATACTGAGGGAACTGGATTCATCTTTCAAATGTTCTTTGTCTAATAAATCATTCTGTGCTACTGACAAGATCCCAAATTTGTTTAGAAATTGTGGTACTGCTTGGCAGGTGAATTTCTTACTTTCCTGTTAAAGGGTCACTTTTTGCTGATTATAGGGCAGGGGGCAGGAGTGTTTTAATTGTAGCTCTGCTAGTGGCTATCTGCATGGTGCTGGGCAAATAGTTTTTCTTATCTCTTCCTCAGGAAGAGATAATATTTATGTAGTATGCAGAGGTATGGTGACCATTTATTAATTAATCAGTGTGTATATCACTCCTGAAATGCATACAGTAAAGTGATACATGCCTTCTCTATATGACTGTTATTAAGTGAATGTAGATTTTTCCCACTAACTTCCTAAAAGCTAGACAAAATTCAAATTGGATATAATATTCAAAGTTGGATTCTCTATCAAAGAAAATTTTAAAATCAAGAGTGAATTTTATTTTTTCCTACAACATGTGCTCTAGGACAATCAGGAATTATTGTTGGGAAGTTCTTTGACTTGTGTAATACAGGAGTTGAGACTAATAGATCACAATAGTTCCTTCTGGCTTTGGAATCTTTTAATCTATAAAAATATGTATTTATATTTCTGTGTTATTTCCACATACAGCTGGACTGAGTATCTCAAGTTGATTATGATGGCAGGAGGATGTTTATTTCAGCCTACTGTACGTCAGTGCAGCCATCTAAAAGCTCCTTAAGCTACTTTCTTTGGCAAATCTAATGCCTAAATAGCTCTCCTGTGTCTGGTGGGGGAAGATGTGTACTGCACCAGAGGACTGTGTCTTCTGCTATGCTTTGTATGTCATTGAACATATTGTCATACTCCATGATCAATAATTATAAGTCATTAAAGCTCTAAAATAAATCATAAAAGCTTCTAAAAATTAGAAGCCTCTTCATACATTTAAAATACTGTGCCTTACCTACACTGTTATGGGTAAAGCCCTGCATGGATACAAAAATCCATATCCACTCAGTGTCAGTATCTATCCAATCAGCGATCAGCATACCAGGTTTTATAGGTATCTGCATCCGCACCCGAGCTTGGGCTCACTCAGTCAGCACATTGATCTTTGATAAGTTCATTCCCCACATGGACCCCACCCACTTTTCCTTTTCTTGTTTGCAGCTGGTGCGCTGTGCTGTCAATCAGCGATTTCCTTGGCCAATAAAATCTCTGATTGATAGTATGGAGCATGAACTGTAAACAGGAAAAGGAAAAAGTTGGAGGGGCCCATGTAGGGAATGAGCCAATCAGAGGCCAGCTGGAAACTGAGAGAGCCCAACCTATAGCCAGAATGCTGACAGACTGAAAATCAATCTCAGAGACTCTAATTGGCTGGCAGACCACAACTGTAGCTGAGCTGGGCCTGGCTGAAGCATTTCCTTTTTTCCCCTGTGTGCTGCTGGCCAGCATCATAGCCACAGCTGCCATGATTAACTGCATCCAGGGCAGACAAAAATAGAATTTGTTCTGCAACTCTATCCTGCAAAAATGGATCTGTGGATAGCCTCATCCGCAGATACAAATGGCCCCAGATATGAAGTGGATACCCACAGATCTTCAGGGCTTTGGTTCTGGAACCACGTTCAAACCAGTTACATACAAATGTAGTGCTATCAATTTCACTAGAGCTTACACCACATCTGTGTTTTGCCCCATTGCTGGACTGCACAATTTCAAATTGTACTTCTTCTGCAAATGTTTTGAAATTAATTCTAGAACTTTCCAAATTTCCCCTACCACATTTCTCTTCCATTTTCCATTCATTCCCCTTTCTTCCTCTCTTGTTTATTTTCTTATGATGTATTTTTTTAATCAGATAAGTCCCAGATCATGTTATGGCCTGCAGAGATAGTCATATTCTGCCCTGAATACATGTCCATTAACAGAATCTGAACAAATGGGTTACTCACCCACCCTTGAAATGCAGCTACATCTGTTGTGGAGCGCAATAGCCATTGTGCAGAATTGTGCCATGGTTCTCTTAGGGGAAATGAAGAATAACGTTTCAGTTGGAGTACCTCTTTAGATAGGTTAGCAAATGGCCTTAGTTCTCTTTATAGATGTTTAAATCATATGAGGGCACTGATTTTTTTTTTCTTGGGGTTTTGTTTGTTTGCTTTTTGTTTTGTTTTGTTTTGTTTTGTTTTGTTTTGTTTTTTTAGGGACACCTGCGAAGTCACAGCAAAAAATGGAAACAACAGGGAGAATAGACACCATTTAGCTGGAAGATTTTGATTACCTAAACTTGAATTTGACCAGGACCCAGAGTTTTCACTCCTTCTCTTTTTGAAAGTTCTGTGGGTCCTTTAATTCTCACAAGCAGCCAGGAGGATCCTGGATTTATATTCCAGTTGAGAGAGAGTGGTATCAGTTAAGTTAGAAAAGATGAAAAATAATATGGATATAGTACGGTAGATAAGGAACCGGTTAAAGGGGAGGCTAAAGCAGGTCATACTGAAGGGTGAACTGTCAAGCTGGAGGCAGGTTATTAGTGGAGTTCCTCCTGGACTGGTCTTGGGACCAATTGTATTTGATTGTTTTGTTACTGACCTTAGCACAAAACGTGGTAATGTACTAATTAAGTTCGCAGATGACACCAAGTTGGGAGGTATTGCCAATACAGGGAAGAGTCAGGATATCATACAGAAAGATCTGGATGATCTTGTACACTGGAGTATCAGGAATGGGATTAAATTTAATAATGGGAAGTACAAGGTCAAGCATTTAGGGACAAATAACAAGAATTTTTCCTATAAGTTTGGGAAGTTTCCATTGGAAGGGACAGGGGAGGAAAAGGACCTGGGAGTACTGGTTGATCACAGAATGACTATGAGCCGCCAATGTGATGTGGCCATAAAAAAGCTAATGTGGTCCTAGGATACATCAGAAGAGGTACTTCAAGTAGATATAGGGAGGTTTTAGTGCCACTATACAAGGCACCAGTAAGACATCATCTGGAATATTGCATGTAGTTCAGATCCCCCATGTTTAAAAAAGATGAATTCAAATTGGAACAGATGCAAAGAAGGCTACAAAGATGGTCCGTGGAATGGAAAACCTGCTTTATGAGAGGAGACTCAAGGAGCATGGCTTGTTTATCCTAACCAAAAGAGGGATGAGGGGTGATATGATTGCTACATATAAGTATATCAGAGGGATAAATACTGGGAAGGAGAGGAATTATTTGAATACAGCAACAATGTGGACAACAAGAACTAATAGATACAAACTCTCCATAAGAAAATTTAGGGTTGAAGTTAGATGCAGACTCTAACTATCAGAGGAGTAAAGTTCTGGAATAACCCTCCAAAGGGAGCTATAATGGCAAAAAAACCATCACTGTCTTCAAAACTGAGCTTGATAAGTTTATGGAGGGGATGGTATGATGGGATGGGTCGCTTTGGAAATTGACTGATCTTTGATCTTTGACTACTGCTAGTGTGGATATGCCAGTGGCCTAAGAAGGGAGGATAGATAGGGTGGGTTCTGATTTATTACAGACAATTCTTTCTTGGGTGAGTGACTGGTGAGACTTGCCCACATGCTCAGGGTTTAACTGGTTGCAATATTTGGAATAGTGAAGGAATTTTCCCCCAGGATTGATTTGCTAGGGCCTCAGTGGTTTTTCATGTTCCTCAGTAGCATGGGAATGGCTCACATGCTGGTGAATTCTCTGTATCTTAATGCCCTTAAATCATGATTTGAAGAGTTTAATAACTCAGATTAGAGGCTCATTGCTGGAGTGAGCGGGGGAGGTTTTGAGGCATGCATTGTGCAGGAGGTCAGATTAGATGATCATACTGCTCCCTTCTGACCTTGGAGTCTATGAGTATCACTGGTTGATCCTAGGCTTTGTTACAGTGCTAAGTGAGAGGGAAAATGGCCAAGCCAACCCTAGATTCTTGGATGTTTACATGGAGAGCTACTGATCTGGCTCAACACTGAGATTTCACAAGACCACAGATAAGAGTGATTAATCACACACCATTTTCAAGTAAAACATCCTAAAGTAGAGCCATTTGGAAATCTAGGACATATGACTTGTCTAAAATTATGAGTAGTAACATTTTTTCCACATTTCTCTGAATATTGGCGGGTAGTCACTATTAATGAATGGTCAGAGAACACAGGGAAATGTCTCATCCCCACAGAGAAGTGCAAGAAATCATCACAATTTGGTTGATTCAAATGTCCCAGACATTTTTTTTCTTTAGTTCAACCCAAAGTTCTATACAAAGAATAGTCTGTATATTTACCTGAATAACTCTTTGGGTCCATGTCTGTGCTGGATCCCCTGCATGCAGCCTGGACTGTGGGGCCTCTAAACCTTCTACCCCACTAACTTGGTGTATCTCCCTCACATTGTGAGTCTGTGTCAAGCCACAAAGCCTAGCAGTCATTGCATTTACACAGACAAACATATACCCAGATAAGTTAGATGGATAGTCTCCCAGCCACTCATGAACCATCAGTCAGGAGACTCCAGCCATTCTCCCCCAACTCCTGACCCTGGCTCCTCAGAACTGTAGCACCTTGCTCTGGTCAGAAGCCTGGCCATTGTAAGTTCATTACACAGTCTGCCTCTCCCTCAGTGTGGAGGGGACGCATACTAGATTTTGTAAACTGAGTTGAGATTTCCCATGTGCTTCAGCCAAAAATGCATATAGAAAACCTTTATAAACACAAAAGATGGATTTTGAGTGATTCTAAGTAGGAAACATAGAGAGCAAAGTTGGTTTCTTGAGTAATAAAAACAGATTCACAGTCTGAATTCTACAAACTAAACAGGATTTGAATCAAGAAGAGTCTTAGCCTGTTAGATGGTACCAGCAGGTTACACCTCTTCAATATACAGGTTAAGACAATGGTTCCCAACCTGGGTCTGTGGACCACTGGTGGTCTGCGAGGGTCCTGCAGGTGGTCTGTGGGGAAGCAGGGGGAGATAATTACTACAGGTAAATGTACTTTGATGAGTTCAATATGTTTCTGAGTGAACATAATAAATTATTAGAAAGAGCGGCATTTTTAATACCCCTTGATATACGTTTGACTGCCATCAGCCATAGGCTATGTTTTGGTGGTCTGCAAAAGCTCTCGACGATGATGTAATGGTTCACATAAAGGAAAAGGTTGGCAACTGCTGGGTTAAAACTTTTTGCTAGCCTGGGACCACCTTTCCCAATTCAAAGTCTTTGTTCTCAAGGCATTTCTTCCAGGTGTTGAGTTGGACACAGGGAGAGAGGCCGAGTAATTATGTCAATTTCATTGTTTATATATTCTTCCAGTTTGCTGGAGCAGTCCCCACTGGTCAAGCAGTCTCAACTGTGTACAGTCTGTGGGATAATGGATTCCTTCCTTGATGAGTGTTGATGAGTCATTAACTCTGTCCAGCTATGCCACTGCTGTACCTGAAAGGCTGGCTGTTCGTAACCTCACAACCAATTTCAGTAACACACATAGCAAAACTTTGTAACGTCACATACAATGATACCGCATATAATCAAATAGGATATTTGTATTCAACAGATCAAGGCTTACAAGACATACTTTTCACAAAACATATTATAATGATATGACAGTGGTGAATATGGTGGGTTCAGTGCTGTTTTGAGGTATAGCATGTCAGTGTCACATTTAGTTTAAAAAAAAAACAAATGAAGAAAAACTGTTTGGGGTCTGTGTACATATATGCATACACACTGTGAATATGTGAATCATGCCACAGTTGTGTGTATATATAAACATAACAGAGGGTGATTCATAGGCTGTGTTCACACACAGGCATTATTTCGATACAAGTTGTGTCGAAACAACTTGTATTGAAATAATGCCTTATTTCAAAATAACTTAATTCGAATTAACAGTTTGTTAATTCGAATTAAGGAAAAAAGCTCAAAGCAAAATAGCAGTTTCAGGCCACAGTTATCTCGAAACAAGTCACTGTTGTTTCGAAACAACATGTTCGGACAGCATTGTTTCGAAACAATCGTTTCGTCCCCGCATGGGGTTTAAGTTGTTTTGAAACAACGCCGTTGTTTCGAAAAAATGGGTGCCGTTGTTTTGAAACAACCGTGAATCGTGTGAACAGGGTATTTCTTATTTTGAAACAACCTCTGTTGTTTCAAAATAAGAGTGCGGTGTGAACACAGCCATAGGTAATTCATAGGCAGTGTGTGTGCACATGTGTGCACATGCACGCTCCTACCCTCTTTTTCTTAATCGGATTAAAAGTACAGATTCAAACAATTTTGATTTTGTGTTGGGGTTTTTTGGCAGAAAAGTCAAACCATTTTTCTTCTTTCTTTCTTTCTTTCTTTCTTACTTTCTTTTGTAGGTTTCAGTAAGTTAGCCTTGCTTTTTTCATTTACTTAGATTTATTGTTGGAATGAATTGACTGGAAATACACCAGTCTTGTTGCCTCTCTAGTACACCTTTCATCATCATGCTTCATTAAAAAGCCTAAACATAGTAGAGGTATAAGAAAGGATATTGTAGGCTGCAACTGAGCTTCAGAGTTTACCGATGTAGCAGAACTTCTAGAAAAATATGATGAAATGTGACCCTTCAGAAATTCAAGGAAAATATGAATTTTGTAGATGTCAAGGTGCTTAGAGCTTTAGAATCAGCTAAACAGAATCAAGCCCTTTATTTTAGCTGATAAATTAAGCAACCAACATTTGCACATAAAAACAAATAAGTCAGATATTTAAAAGGAACCATGAACAAGAATTAAGCCCCAAAACAGATACTACCTTCCAATCCTATGATTCAATTCGATTCAACTCAGGAAAAAGAGCTGGATGTATGGCAATGTAACCCATATGCCTAATTAAAAGAGCTATTTCTTTTAGGGAATATCCGGAGGCTGGGTTATGTTGCAGGACAGATTTGGCTGCTCATGTTCTGAAGCTTCTAGAAATTGTTATCTGGTTGCACTGAGAATACTCCACAAGATTTTCTACTGCTGTGGTGAGATCGTATGAGAGTAGCCAGCTGCCACACAGGGTTGCAATGAGAAGAGTCCCTGTGTTCAGTGTATGACTGGGAGAAGCTAAGTCAGGAGTGGACAACAAGTTGTTTTCCCCCTGCTGTGGAGCATTTTGCAGCAGAGTTTTCTCATATGCACATGACTGATTGCTGATTAAACAGTAAACTCACTAGATGATGCTGGTTCCAGAAGAGAAAGAAAAACCTGCATGGATTTCTACCTAAGATCCCTGCAACTGAAGAAGAAGATCACTGCTTCTTGCAACCCGAGCCTTTTGATTTGAACAGGGACTCTAACTGACATGTGTGAAATCCACCTAAGCTTTGGGACTCTTGGGTTTCTTTCTCACAGTGTTTCTGTGGGGGCCGTTCAGTTTAAATTAATTTTGTTTTCTTATTATATAGTTTGCCAAGTGTTGTGAGATTTGTAATGAGACCACAAACTTGTGAGCATAAGTGATGCCATCTTAGCACTATTCCTTTAACATTATTCCAACCTCTAGCCTGAGTAACAAGAATACAGGGCCCCTCTCATCCTTGAAACAGTCTGTAAGCAGGAGATAGGGGAAACTTGCACCAGTCTCAAGGTCACCTATTAATCAACAATTGTTCTGTTTATCACATTCCCAGGCTCTGAGGAGCCAGCCTGACCTTCTTTACTAATTCTTCTATCTTATATGAAACATAAGATCCTAACAAAGAAATTCCTTTACCCCATATGAATATGTATGAAGACTATCCCTATATGGTACTAATAAATGTATTGACCTTGTTTACCTTGAATATATTAACCATTTTTGGAATTCCTTCAATTAAGTATTTGTACTTGTGTATAAAACCCTTTAGCACCGGTCCTTCGGGCCGGCCACGCTCAGCAGCTCTGAGTGTCAATAAACTTGTGATTCTTCCACCTGTTGTCTGGCTCCTTCATTGACCAGAGCAGAGAATGAACTTTTCTCTCAACACAAGTTCATTATGTTTGTTCTTAGGTAGTACTTAAATATGGGGAGGGAAACTGAAGAATCTTTGCTGTGAGTCCCTTACAAACTGAATCCTGGGTCTCCAGCTGCTTCTCTATAGGAGGTCTTTTTGGTTTTTGTTGGGTTTTTTTTTGGTGGTGTTTTTTTTTGAGGCACGGGAGAAGGTCAATTAAATGAATTCTAGCCCACCCAAAAATTACAACAGCTCAGTGAAACCTCTGTGTAAAGTTTAACAGTGATCAAAAACTTAACAAAATAGTAGGTGTTTGAAGTATGATGTAGAAAATAACACTGACTATTATGGCCTAAATTCTGGAAAGCCTTTTTCATGTACTTAACTCTAGAAACTCTGGATGAGATTCTCAAAAGTTGTTGGCATTGGCCTAACTCTTCTCTTATTGAAATTAATGGTAAAATTCCTATGCACTTGTACCATTTTGATTCTCACCCTAAGAAGTTCCATTGAAGTCAATGGGAAAACACACATGCATAATGTATATATTTCTGCAGGATTGGGGCTTATGTAAAAATACGACTTTCCATGTAGCCCATCCCTATTACAGAAAGCAAAGCTGACTTGGTGAGAAAATTCCCACCACATCCTCCACTTTTCATTCAGTAATGAAATCATCATTAACCGAAGAAGGCATTAGTCATTGTGCAGAAGGAGATAACAGAAAGGAGACAGTGATACATACTAACCTATAAGAAATCAGGGAAAGACCTGAAACCTCAGGGTTTATTGTTAATAATCCTCCAGGGTTTATTTTTAACACTGCAACTACACATCCCTCTATCTTCTTGACCCAATATACTTTTATCCCTTTAAAACTCTTCCTTACTGTGATGCCTAGAAGAAACTCAACAGTTGTGAGACAGTGGGTGGGCTTATGACCACTGCTCCATTTTGCTGGCCAGTTTTATCTTGCTGGTACCTTGAGCTCCACTTGTATGCTCATATTAAATTCTTATGTCTTCGATTCTAAATGCTTTGATGCCAGGGTGCATTCTGGGGGAGTGTGTATGTCTGCACAGAGCTTATCACATGGCCTGATCTGGGATTGAGGCCTTATGGTGCCACCAAAATAATATAAATAATGAGACTAAATTCCTGTGCTTAGTAGGACTGCATTATGAATACAACTCTTAATAAGAGGGCATTCAAATCATAATCTACCAAATTCATCATGCAATCAGTGATATTAGAGAAGGGCTGAATTTATTTTTATCCATACATACTGTTGCTATATATTATAAATAAGTTAATTAGAATATTTTTGGAAAGGGGGAGTTCTCATGCATGTAGCCAGTCAGAGCACAGTGATCTGTATACTCTTCTAAGCAATAACCACACGTTAACTGTGAAGCAATCTTGCCTGCCGATTAGTTACAAGCAATTCAGTTCCAGTATATAAATGTCAGTGGAACAGAACATTTCCATTGGATAATGGTCTCCAGTTGCTACATAGTTTTAAGCACCCAAGGAAAAATGAAGCATATGTTACACCTTGTAATGTATTCTTGTCCTTGTATTCTTACACTATTTTTATTGTCATCATGATCCAGTGTATCTGTATCAACTTAGACTTTTTATATAAGTTCTTCTCTCTCTAAGATTTATATTTTAATAATTTAGCCAGCAGCCATGTCCTATATATTTTCTCTTCACCCAGAAGCACAGGCTTCCTCAGTAGCAGTTCATGGAAGACAGCTTAGCTACAAGTGTAACTGGCCTACATATGACACAAACTTTGTGTTGCATACTTAATCTGTGCTATGGTCTGTAAGTACCATTTACTGAGCACTTTTCACATAAATGACTTTTATGGACTCCCGCTCCCTAGAATGCACAGATATCTATATATATCTGAGTGATACTTCATTGTATTAATTAACAAATCATATGGCCTGATGTCATCACAGAGTGCAGAGAGGAAGGATGGCCTGATAGTTAAAGCACTAGGCTGGGACTCAAGGCTTTTAGATTTATTTCTTGGCTTTGCTGCCACTTTCCTCTGTTATCTTGGGCAAGGTCCTTAATGTTTCAGTTCCCCTTTGGTAAAACAGGAATAATGCAATTTCCTTTATGTGGTTTTTTTTTTCCATTTAGAATGCAAGTTTTTTGTGGGAGGGAATGTGTGTGTGTGTGTATGCGTGTGCGCGTGTGTTCATGTGTGTGAGTGACCTTAACTTTAGCACTTCTTGGCTGATTATTGATTGCATATCCAACCAACCTGCCTACAGTCCTGATACATGTATACTTGGAATAGTTTGTGTCAGTTGCTGATGTCTCTGACATGTGTTGTTGCAAAAGCCACCTTTAAAGGGGTTCAGAGCTATCTATTCTGTATTTTATCCTTGAAGATTTAACAAGAATAAAATTATAAATTGAGTAAAGAATATTCAGGCTGAAGATCAAGGAAAGAATCTTTTCCAATCCCGAAGGTCTGTTTGACTGGAATGTACTCTCAAGGGAAGTGGTAGGAGCCCCAATACTTACCTACTTTCAAATTAAAGAAGACAAAGCATTGGAGAATATCCTTCAAGGATCAATCCTATATTGACAGAGGGATGGACTAGCTGAACCAGTAAATCTTTTTCATCTCTAATTTGGGTGATTTCAAGAAAGGAAGCAGGCTCTTTAATGAGTGCTCTTATCCCAAGGATATAGTGCTGGTAATAGTAAAACAACACATTGAACTGATCCTTCCCATTCAGGCTGGAATTTGAAGCATTATAAATAGTGTGAAGATAACTTATTTCTAAGCATTATTTTTGGAGGGATTTCACTGCTTCACATCACATATATTTTGTTGATAATTGTAAAGATAATAATTTTCACAGTTGTCAAACATTAATGCAAAGAATGATATAGTATGACAGGTCATTGTGCCATGCATAGAAAAACCATTGTGTATGTGGAACAGACTGAAATGCTAGATCGGCTTTTTGTCTTCTTCCAGTGGCTATTTACACCAGTGTCTTTTTAACAAAATCCAAAGCGTGAGTCACTGACCTATTCCTCTTAGATTTTGCTGAGGTACAGAATCCAAATCTGGACCCTGATTTTCAAAATGACCTGTATTTTGTGGGCTGAGTAACAGATTCCTGTCAATTTTGGATCCAGGTCATTTGTAGCATGGCAAACACAGTGGGACCTGGATCCTTAAATGAGTTTTCTAGATACCATCACAACATCAATCATAATCATAAATATAATGGAAATCCTAGATACAAATGTGCCATTTCAGATCTTTGCCATTTTGAAGAGTTTGCCAAGCAAGAGTATCATTTAGTGAATTTCAAAAGGGATAGCTGTGTTAGTCTAGTCCCGTAAAAAAACAACCTGATCCTATGTTTTATACCCCCTTGCATTTAGTTTCATTCCTTTCTGTATGTTCACCCATCTTCGAAGCATCTGAGGAAGTGGGATCTTCTCCCACAAAAGTGCATGCAAAAAATAAATCTGTTAGTCTTAAAGTACCACACAACTCCTTGTTGTTTTTTTTTTTACCATTTAGTGGGCTGCTAAGCTGTGACTAAGATAGAATGTACTTGAGGAAGTTTGCAGCATTGTTGTAGCCATGTTGGTCCCAGGATATTAGAGAGACAAGGCAGGTGAGGTAATATCTTTTATTTGATCAGTTTCTAATGGTGAAAGAGACTTTCTCCAATTTTCTTCTTTAGCTGTGGCAGGTCCTTTGTGAATTATTGAATTTTGCAAACAGTCATGTGAAGGATGGTGTTCCAATAAAAGACATTTTCAATGCTGATCAGTTCTCTGGGAAGAACATGCTCATGATAACAGATTTTGTGTGTCGGGCAAAGTGTGTTGGAATTATGCAGATCTACAGTCACTGTGAATGACCAAAATGTAAGTTGAAGTTTCTTCGAGTTGGTCCAACCTGGCACTCCTTTCTTAGGGACTGCTTGTACTGTAGTTATATTGTACGAGTTTTTGCCTAATAGAGGGGTGCCATGCTCCTGTACTCTTTAGCTGAATTGGACAAAATATTTCAGGTGAATAGTTTATTCACTGAAATGTGGTTTGAAATTCACTGAAACTATTTTCAATTTCAGGTTGAATTCAGTGAACCATTTCAGCCAACAAGAAATACATTTTTTTTTTAAATTTGAAATGTTTTGTTTCAACAGTTTTCAAAACAAAATGATTCAACTTAGTCATTTTGAAATTATGTTTTGTTTATTTTTGAAAGAATAAAAAATACCCCCCTAAAGAAGGAAATGTTTGACCAAGACTATTTTTTTCCTTTTTTTGTTGAGAAAAACTGAAGAAAAACTATTTCATGTCAACTATTTTTCTAATTTTTTCAGTTTCTCCCACCTAACTGAAAAACAATTATTTGCTCACCTTTGCCCTTCAGTCATAGCAAATGCCACAGTGTGTTCTGCCAATACGTTAAAATATTTTGGTTTCCTTCATGTAATTCCTGCTGCTGGTTAAATCTATTTGAATCAGGACTGAGAACTAGCAGTCCAGGGCATGGGGGTAGACCTGCTAACCTGAGATAAGAACAGAGAAGCTCTGTTCTGCTCTCCTTTACTTATAATTCACTCATGCAGATCACTGGAAAGTTGACCACATAACTGGATTATGTGTTTTCATTTTAAGTTTCCTAATAAATAAATGTATTTTTAAAATCACAGAACATTCTGTTTGCACTGCAAGTACACTTGGGCAGTTAGTTATGCTTCTAGGTGTATGAATTAATGGTAATTGCAGGCGTAAATAAGTAGAATAAGTACTAGATTTTACACAATGATAAGGAGGTACCACCATTTCCAAACTGCAAGGTCAGTTGACTGCAGCCATAATTAGGCATGCACTGAGCATGACTGCAAATTCCCTTGCAGAATAGTTCTTGTTGACTTCAGTGGGAAGAGCTGGGTGTTCAGCACATCTGAAAAATCAAGCTATTCAGTTAGGTGCCAAAATGCAGATATAGGAGCCTCACTTCACACTCAAGTTTTGAAAGTCTCACTTTAGATCTAGATTAGGGGTGAGCTCTTTGACCTTTCTCTGGCTTTTTCATGTCTCATAAAAAGACCAGATTGACCTACAAGGGAATTAAAACCATTGGTTGCAGCTGGGGAATGATTCCCCTGGTGTAGGAACTACAAAAACATCCATCACGCTGCCTTCTGAGCCCCCCTTTTTAACCCCCTAGTAGGAAGTAAGGGATGTGCCGAAACGGTCATTTCGGGTACAAGGCCACAACACATTGCACAACAGATTTAGGGTTCTGTGGATGCCCATACAACAGCCCAGAAAGGCAGCCTTAAATGAGACCAGAGCCCAGAGCTACCAAAATTACATGGTTCCAAAGGGGTAGCCGTATTACTGTAGTCCAGCAAAACAAACAAGGAGTCTGGTGGCACTTTTAAAGACTAACAAATGTACTTATCACATGAGCTTTCATGGGAGGAAATCCCACTTTGTCAGATGCTTTGAAGATGGGAAATTACACATCTGGATTTTGTCCCATGAAAGTTCATGCAATAAATACATTTGTTCGTCTTTAAAAGTGCCACCAGACTCCTTGTTTGTTTTGCTAAATTCAATAGGCAGTCTTTCCAGCCTCCAGAGCAATGGAAGATGGAGAGGTGAAAAGGTAACTTAACATTGCTTTAAAGCTGTGAGTTCCATGCTCATGTCTACACTACCACTTACGTCAGTATAACTTACATCGCTTAAGGAAGCAAATACATCAACCCCTGATAGAGAGAATTATACCACTGAAGCACTAGGGTAGACAGACAGACATCAGCAGAAGAGTTACTGCTGCTGACTAGGTGTGGATATGGCAGCTGCAGCAGAGAACGTACAGTGGTGCAACCTGGAATCTCTGAATAAATCTATACTGATGGCAGTAAAATCTCTATCACCCAGCACAATCTTCTGGTTCGATTGAGCGGTCTGTGTAGATGTGCTCAATTGATCTAGAAATTGCCGTAGCAACTCCAGCCCCAGAACTGGGGTTGTGATAAGAAGGCATTTCTGGCCGGTATAGCCTAGCATGCGGGGAGCTCTTAGTAAATCATTGGGAGATACACAAGGCATTTTAGATACCTTGCATATCTCCTGTTGACTGCCACCAAAACATGTGGCAAGTATAGACTAGGAATCAACCTCAGTTTTTATCCATGTGTGTCTGTGACTGACTTGATACAGATAACCAATAAAGGATGGGTGTTGAGGTATCAGGCTGATTTATGTCTCCTCTTGTAATAATCTCCAGTTACCAGGTTGTAGCTACACAAGCAGAACAGCTGCAGCAAGAAGGTGTCTGTCTTTGGAAGGTGCAGTCCCTTTCCCTTTACAAAAGTTCAGTTACAAGCCCTCCGTGCAAAATCCAGCCAGTGTCCCATCTAACTTTCAGATCTTCTCTCTGGCTTGAGCTAATTGCAGCTTTGCTCTCTGGGATGTACAAAGGGTGTCCTAAATGTACGAACCAAGTCCTAATTTGGAGCTACGCCTTCTCTGATTAACCTGCTGATGATTTGGTCCATGTCAGCCCTAGCCTCTGAACAAAAGGCACTCCCCTGCGCCCTCCCCACCCCCAACATCCAGCACTACAAAGCATGCATTTTTTACAGTGGATTAGCCAGTCTAGACATCCTATAAAATGTCAATGAAGGTATGGATCTTCAATGCACATCTCCCAGGGGAGCTATGCTTGTTTGCAATGCTGCTCTCTCAGCCCGATCAATACAGCCATATGCCTTTTCTGACAGCAACCAGAATCCCAGTCGCTGATCACCCCCGGTCACTCCCCAGCCAGTTACTCAAATACTGGGAAAGGGAGGAGGTAAAAAAAGTTATATTTTGACTACCTGAGGAAGTTGTTACTAAAGTATTTTCTCTTAATTATTATGACTAACCACTGTGATATAATGGAATTATCATGAAGAAATGACACCTCTGGGGCAAGGCAAGAATTGGAGAAGGGGTGGAAATGCAGGCACAGCTGACTACAAGAAACCCCACAGGATGTGATTATCTCGTGATAACATCCCTGGCCTTACTGCTATTATGAAATACTTTTTCCTTTTTTTATATACACAGATACATATATAAATTATTTAAGTGATGTATTTCAATTCCCTCTAAACTGCAAGTTTGCATTAAAATGCTTCAACTGTGAGATTCCCAGATATATTAATATCTACCTTTTTTAGGATGTTGAGCAGCCCATCAGAATGAGCTCTTCATCCTTGGCTGTTTTATGATTTTATTACAATGTATTTCAGTTGTGGAATTGCAAGGAGAGCAAGTTTAAAAAAAAAAAAAACTTGTTTGGGTTCCATTGGGTTGCTTGAGGGGAAAACTCTACATAAAATAACTCTTGCTGCTCAGTAAGGCATCCTGTTTTCTCATTATTATTTTTCTCCCCCAGCACAGCTCTATTTCTTTACTCTCTTTGAGAAATCGAAAGTTTCTGCCTAACTAGCTTAATAAAAACTGAGCGGATAATACAGACAGAAAAAAAATGGATCTTCAGGTTCATACTAGGATTAGGATTTTGTATCTTGTTCTGGATAATTACCTAAGAAAATAATTGGAGGGAGAAATGTGGTGTGATTTTGGTTTGTTTTAAATAACATCTGGTTCTTGAACACTTGGCAATTTAAAATGTAAAGGACTGAGATCAAAGAAAAATTAAACAGCAGTGCTCTGAGATTCTGCCATTATTCTGCTTTTATGTCTGCAGGTTTTTACAGAATTTTAACTCCACTGATTTCAACAGACTAGGGCTTGATCCAACACCCTTTTGGACTTGACTGCCAGTACAACTTCTGGGATACTCTGTGCTATCTCCACAACACTCCTGAATTTCTGATAGGCCATTCTGCATAGTAATAACCCTCACTTCTTAGGACTTGATCCAAAGACTGATTGATATCAGTGACATTGATACATAGTCCAGTTTAAAGAGCTGTAGTACTATCAAGCTCCTCATTCTGCAATGGACTCCACACCCACAGGATCGTTACAGCCATGTGGAGTCCCCAGGATACCTGGGTGTAATCAGTTCCAGGATCCATGCTCTTCTCTACTTTCTACACAGGAAGGAACTCTGTTTTTTTCTTTCTCCTCCTTTAGTTTCCTGATTGCCTTTTATTAAACCTTCCCTGAACATGGCCCTTATGAAAACATCCTATACGTTTGTGTAAAGCAAGAGAAGTAATGCAGAAAATAATACAATCTACTTCTGTAGTAAAGTGGTAGGGTTCTACAGAATCACTGTAAATACCAGAGGAATTAAATATTTTCTGTAAATGGTGTTTTTTGTTGACCATGCACATAATTCTGTACCAAGGGAAAATTCTTTATTATCCTACAGGATGACCAAAGAAATCTATAGAAAGTTCATAGCTCTGTTAAATTCAACAGGATTTCTCCATAAAGAGTGATCTTATGCACACTTAGTCTCATTGGCTATGTCTACATTTACAAAATTAATTTGAAGTAGTTAATTCAGAATAACTACTTCAAATTTAAATCAAAGTTATTATTTCAAATTAGCACTTCTTCAAAGTTATTATTTCAAATTAGGAGTCCAGTGAAACTCTCTAATTTGAAGTAAAGTGGGATTTATTAATTTGAAGTAGAGAGTCTTCACTAGACTCTCTAATTCAAAATACGGGAAGGGAGGCAAAAGAATAGGGAAATTAGTTTGAATTAAGCCTACTCCGCAGCTTAAAATGGCTTAATTTGAACTAATATCTTTGAAGTAAGTGATACTTCAAAGTCAAAGGAAGTTTTCTTATATCGAACCACTTTCTTATATAAGGAACCGCTTAATACCATATAATAAAATCCCTCCTTGGCCAGGGAATAAGTTATTTTAAATTTAGTTTAGATGTGTAGATATAGCCATTCACAAAATTTTTTCCAAAGCACTCAGTGCTTTGATTGAGTGTATAAAAATGATGTGACATCAAGACACACTAATATACAGTCCAATAAGTGATTTCCCTCTCGCTTGGTATAAACTATAAAAAAGTCCCGATGGAAAGACTCTTATGGACACGAACAGATATTGTATCAAGCATTTATTCCTGATTTATCCCAGTTTAAGCAAGAATGCTATGGTTTTGTGGTCCTCTGTTTTCAATGTGGTCATATTTACAAAGAAAATATTGTCTCTTTTTCCAGCGAAATCTTTTCTGTCTCTCCATGACTTATATGGGCAACATTCAGAATGGGGAGGATAGATTTTGCTGTAGAGAAAAAAGAAGTTCTAGCTCCAATTCCTGCACTCTCACTATGCTCAGAGCTTGATTCACATCTTGGATGCCTGATGCCTTAAGGTCATTATTCCTGGCATGAAATCATGAAATCAGAATTAGGCCTAGATCACTGACATTCACAGATGGAGTGGTCTACTTTTTACCCATCAGTATGTCCTTAAAAGCTGTCAGAGGAATGAACCCAGCTACTGATGAGCACCCCAGTTCACTGAAAAAGTGAATCTGTTGGGCTACGTAAATATAGATTCCATTAACAACTCCACCCTCACATAACATACAGGGCCCATTCTGCTCTTTCAGATGCTGGAGTAAAGCAAGAAATGGGTTGATTTACACCACTTTAAAGTGAAAAATAAAAGACCGGACATTCAGCTGGTATAAATTCCTATAGTTTAGCTGAGCTTCATTGAGCTGAGGATGTGCTCTGGAACAGAATTACAGTCTTCAGTTGAAATCGATCGGGCCACATAGAGCATGTCTGTAAAACCACATAAAATAAAATTAAACTAAAATGAAAACTGAGGCAATACATCCCAGATCCCAGGTTAATTTATCTGGGCACACTGTGTCAACACTCCTATTGGGACTGGGGTATGGGCTCTGAGAAACACCTACCTCACTGAGTTTTGGAGCGCAGGTGCCACACCGAGCAGGATCATGTTCACAGCTGTCTTTAGTCTGTAGCATGAGCTTCCCTGAGCTTGAGTCAGTTCACCCAGACCCTAAAGGACTGTCTTCACTGATAGTGGTCAAGTCACTGCTGTTAGAAAATTGATCTCCCTGATTGACTTATTGCTTCTGTGAAGACCCTCTCAGTCACTCAAGATGCTGGCAGACCACTCCTGCAAAGGGAGTTGCCCTGAGTCAGATGGAAGAGGTTTCTCTCCAGCTCAGGCTACTGAAGACAAGCCGGTAAGTATGCAGGAGGCAACTGAAGGGAGATACACAAGATATTTTAATTACTTTGTGTATTTCCCTATGATTGCCACTGAAATTGTGCGGCAATAGAGACAGAGCTGAGTCTCTCTGATATATTTTGGGGGGGAGAGGAGGGAGAGTTTCACAGTGTAAACATGCAAAATATGGTCCTTTCAAATTTCAGCTGAAGTTTCTGATGCTGGGCCAGATCTTCAGCTGGTGCAGATCAGTGTAATTCCACTGAATTCAGCTGAGCTCCCATCAATTTGCCTGAGCTGAGGATCTGTCCTCCCCATCCTGAATGCTGCCCATAGAACAGTTCTATAAAGCACAGAAAACATTGCTAACACAGGAAAAGCAGCTAACCTCATCTCAGCAGTGGAGGGCCATTTACCTGGCATGACAAGTTGCTGCAAAAGACTCCGTTCTTCTGCTTGTGCAGCAGTCATAGAGCTCTGATGCTTCCGATGGATGCACCATGGGGATTATGCTCCCAACATTTGGGGCCGGAGGGGGTCTGCAGCAGCAAGTTATACAGTAGGTGCTCTGTTCTCTTCTGACTCTAGTGTGTGTGCTGTAATTAACCTACCAGCTACTAAATCATAAGAGCATCAGGATTAGATGAAAGCAAAGTGGTTCAGAATTGAAGTCTGAAAGCCTTAGGGCTTCTAAGGCTGTGTAATCATGCCTGTTTTAGAGAGACCTGGTCCTTCCTCACATACAGCCTTTCCTAATTAATGGGGTATGTAACAGGCCATCACTTGATATCCGTGAACCACACACAGCAAAAAGGAAAAGTTGTGATGTTAACTGGCTTTTCTGCTCGCATTACTACATTATGATTTTTGAAGAACCCTCCAGAGAAGGGCAGAAAAAGAATATTTCTGTAAAACACCAAATACATAAATGAATTAAAATAATTTTATACCAATAAAAGAACTATGTGATCATTTCCCCTCTGGGTAAAAACCCAAAAGTTATTTGTCTGAAGAAGCTATTGTAATAGAATGACTTAAAGCATACCTCAGCAAAGAACTTACAGCTACAATGGGCCAGGTTTCCAAGGATATGTCTACATTGCAATTAGACACCACAGTTGGCCTGTTGGCATTGTGGGACTCAGGGTAAGGGCAGGGGTTAAAGTAAGGGGGAGCACCCTGGAACACCCTTCTGGGGCCCCCTATTTTTAGGGATCCTGCATTCCAGGCTCCCTAAAAATAGGGGAACATCCCAGGATGCTGCATTCCAGGGCCCCCCAAAAATAGAAGGGCGTGCCAGAACACAGAGTTCCAGTGCATCCTCCCTAGGCTGGCAGAAGAGAGGGGCTGTGGGTTGAGGACAGACCAGCCACCCCTCCCTCTCCTCCCCAGAGCCTGTGGCAGCGCTGTGCCTTCCAGTGAGGCCCAGGCGGTACACGCGGCCTGGCCCCAGCCTCCGGCCTGGGCTCCTACTTGCCGGCCAACTGGCTAGTTAGCGCCACAGGCTCCTGCTCCCAGCTCTTCAGCAAGGTAAGGGGGCTGGGGCGGTTGAGGCAGTTGGGCAGCCAGCAGGGAAAGTGTGAGGGCAGGGAGGGTGCGTGGGGAGGGGGGAGAAGGGGTCGGGATGGTGGGCTGGGGAGGGCTTGGGGGCTGAAGGGGTCACATGAAGATGTGGAGCAGGGCGGTGGGGATAGGAGTGCTGGAATGGGGACAGGGAGGTTAGGATGTGGTGACTGGGACTGAGAATGACATGGGGAAAGGGATCTGATGGGGATAGATGTTTTGGGGGAAGTAGCTGGGGTGGGGGGGGCTGGTGTTTGGGGGCCAGAGCTTGGGGGGGGGCTGGCATTTGGGGGGTAGGAGCTGGGATACAGGAAGGAAGCCCAGATGAGTGGGAGGGGGGACCCAGACATGTGGGAGGGGGGCCCACCCATGTGTGATGGGGCCCACGCATTAAGAGGGTTCCGAGGGCCCCCCAATTATACTTTAAGCCATGAGTAAGGGGCTTTTTAATTGTAATGTAGACTTCCAAGCTTGGACTGGTTTGTGCAAGACAGGAGGGTTCCACAGCTCAGGCTGTAGCCTGAGCCCAGTGTGTAAACCACAGTTAAATAGTCGCACTGTCAAAGCCCCACTATGGTGTGTCGGCTGGCACAGGCTAGTCACAGGTTTTTAATTGTGCAGATGAATCCTCCTGAGCCCCAGCACGGTGAAATATATACATCTTTGGAGGCAAAACTACCACGAGAAAAGTCTGTAAAATATTGGGAGTTTAGTCTGCTGTAAGTTTCCAAGAGTTTCATTTATAGAGCCACATAAGTGGGTAGTGAAACCTTATGTAAGGCTGAAGGATCCTATTTAAATCTCAACAGAAATTCCTTTGCTGAGATGTGTTCTACTCAGACTTGCAGACTCTTTAAATCAGATGGATGTCTGGAGTTGAGTTGAATTTGCAAAGTTCTTCATTCTCTAGTTACCAAAGTGTACCAGGACTTACTATATAAAAGTCCTTCCAAGTAAAATGTCACTCAAGAATTCTATGCTTAAGGATTTGAGGTGACATCTAGGCCAAGTGAAGTCAACGGGAATCTTGCTATTGATTTCAATTGAGCAGGACTTTACTCGTGAAGTCTGATATCTCTCAGCTTCCACTACAAAGTGAAACACACCTATACAATACAAAAATCAATTAAGCAAAAGTAACTGAAATCCTGTGTCATGCAGTAATAAATTTTTTATAACCCCATTACTTTATGTGGCAAAACATGAAACATTAACCCCTGTGAGTGCTATACTAAATACTATAAATGCAGATTAAAACAGTATTCATAATGCGATGAACTGTCCAGTGTGTGTGCGTGCTATTTCCTTCTAATGGATGAATAAAAACTGACCAACTGTGTGTCAGTGGCCCTATACTGTTAACAGCTGATGAAAAAGGAACACCTGAGTTCTGTCTCTGCCCATGGTATACAGCATGACAACAGTGTCTTTGACTTAATAGTGTATTGCAGTAATTACTTTAAAAAATCTTTCTTGGCTGCTTGCATCAATAAAATCGTGACACACTGAGTTCAACAGGTTAACAGTAAATTACATTAGAAAAGTAAATGCTGTTATGCATTATAAATTTTACCATTTAATTTCATCCATTATCCATTTGCATTGTTACTATGGGAACTGATGATTGAGTCCTTGATTCTTTCATCTATTATTTTATAGATCTATAGCAAACTCCTCCGGCTTTTCTTCTTCCATTAAAAATACTCCTAAATTAATTTCTGAGATAATATCCATCTAATCCCACTGATTTCTGTTTTCATGGTCTTCTTTCTTACCTCCGTGGCTTTTCTGTACATGTAATCCAAAACTGAATCACATTCGAGGAAAGGACATATTGGTTTATATAATGCAATTATAATATTTTACTTTGTGGTGGACAATTCTTTTTTTCCTAAAGCAATTAATTTACTTTGGAGTCTAAATCTGATTGAAGGTCAATGCTTTGGAGCTCCTGGGGGAGGGGAGGCAGGAATTAGAGAGTATAGGTAAAAGTTTTTCCAGTTCCCCTTCATAATATTTCTTAAATTCTCAATCATACTTTTTGACCATCACTGCTCATTGAGCAGACATCTTCACTGAGCCATCCACAAGGACCCCCAGAGCTTTATGCTCATAGGATGTTATTAGTTTGGATCCCATCACTACACATGCATAGCTTTTAGACTCTTCTTCCCCTTCCTGATGCACACCACCTTGCAATTGGCTATGCTGAATTACATCTGCCATTGTGTTGCCTATTTACCTACAGTAGTTTAGTTAAGTCTAACTTCAATTTGTAACAATCCTGCCTGGCCCTCATTGACTTCCAAATCATTGTGAGGTTGCATTATCTTAACCACAAAATAATCTTGTGCTAAAACAATTTTGAAAATTAGTATTACAACATTTGTCCTGAGCGCAGTTGAATGAATCTCTCTGTGGATAGCTCAGGTCTTTGTGCCTCAAGGGCTCTCCTATCATACACCTGCTCTTGACAGATTGAGGCCTAAAATGGGACAGCTTAGTCACATACTAACCAGCATGAAGTAAGTCTCTGCCTTTCATTAATGCCTCCATACTAGCTCAGTGTTTAGAATTCAGTCCTACCTATAAATCAACATCAGAGCATACAACCCAGTGCGTTCAAGAGCTTTGTTTAAACATCAAAAGAAGAACACAGGCAAGCACTATGATAGAAATATAACTAATCACTTGCAAATACATCTTTCCTGCCAGTAGGAGCTTAACCTTTTTGTTTAATGTTATTGTAAGAAAATGCACTTACTTCCACTCTTATTTCCATTCTGTCTGGTTTCTTTAAAGCTATTTACAGGTTTTCTGTGAAAAATGATCATATTTGTTCTGAATGCAATGCGAGCCTAGGAAAATGGATTTTAGAAGTATTCTGTTGAAGCATGATAGATGTAATCCTATTATTTGCAAATTTTCTAGGCTATAAGATGATTAATAAAGTGCACAAAGCACAAAATTGCTAACATTCCTGAATAACTTGTCACTTGGTAAAGTGGCAATTTATTAAGGAGGGGGAAGAAAAAACATCTGGGGCTGTAGCTTGTTGGTCGACTGGCAATGAATACAACATGATTGCATGTGGCACATTGATTGAATCAATTTAACTTTCCACTCCGCTTCTGGCTTTTCTTGTTCATGAGGGACTCTAGTAGGATTTAGCCAGGGTGTGCAGAAAATCCTAGGATCTATACACCGTTCCTTTTAATTTGGATGCTGAAGATTAAGGATGAAAGTTTGGTCACCTGTAGGATTTAAGACTTCAAAGCAAATGAAAATAAAAAAGACACTGGGGGGGGGGAACAAAAACAAACAAAGAACCCCTTTGAGAAAGAGATGGAAATTCAGCCTTCTAAACAATGCAGGAGGTGGTTCGATAGAGCCTTTGAGTCTGGTTTTCTTCACACTCACATTGGTTATGTGCTCCTAGAACTCCATTGACTTCAGTGGCATTACTCCTGATTGGCTCTTGTGTCAGCAAGAGCAAAAGAAGCTCACTGTCCCTAATCTAGTGTAATTCCCTGAATTAAAATAGACCTGAAAATGTTCACTACGTTTACTGGTGTTTGTACCTCTTTAGGGCTTGATTCTAGTCCCATTATAGTCAAAAGCAGTTGTGCCATTGGCTTAAATGGGAGCAGAATCAGGACCTTTATATACCTTGTGATATATTTATTAAAAAAGTGCATTTCTTAGCTGATACATTTTCTAACACTTAAACAGTGGATATGAAGCCAGAGCTTGTTATATGTTGCCACAACTCTGCTCGAGTATAAATTTCATGAATGTAGCTAATCAAATTCATATCACTAAAATCTAAAGAGAAATATAAGGCTCAGTTTTCCATCCCAGGCATCTAAACTGATTCATCTGTGGTCTCCACAAGTCTAAGATCTTCAGACACCACATGGCTGGAAAAACTGTTTCATGCCTCTCACGTACACATAACAAAAAACAGGCATCTCACTCCCATCCTTTTGGGTTCATAGCAAATCAGATTCTATTTCTCAACTTCCCTCCTCCTTTTTGTTGCAACACCCTCCATTAACTTGCTTAATCACCTGAAATGTACCTTATTCATAGTGGTCTGTCTAATCACTTAAAGCTCAATGCCCACCTTCTCATATAAAGTTGAGTGCAAAGGTTGCAGATCTCTTGAACCACTTAGACAGGATTATGTGCAGTCCTGGGAAAGAGTTATGGTACATGTAGGCATCAATGACATAAGAAAGGGTAGGGGAGAGGTCCAGGAGGCCAAAATTAAGCTGCTAGATAAGAGTTTGAAGTCTATGTCCTCCATCATAACATTGTCTGAAGTGTTTCCAATTTCACATGGAGGACCAGTTAGACAGGCAGAACTGCTGGGTCTCGATGTGTGGATGAGATGATGGCGTAAAGAGGAGTAGATATAGTCTATTAGGACTGCTGAACTTCTTGGGTAAGGAGAAGCCTATAAAGGAAGAATGAGTTCCATCTAAACCAAAATGGAACTGGATGGTAGGCATGTAAGGAGAGGAGTTTTTAAATTAAGAGCTAGGGGAAAGCCAGCAAGTGTGGAGGAGCACAGTGTTCAGACAAAGAGGTCCTTTAGGGAAGGATCTATTAATGGGGATTCTCTATATCCTTGTAAAGAGGAGAAGATAGAAGTTGATTAAGTATAGGTGGTAACTTAATAGGAACAGTCAGACAAAACAAATCACATTCAATTACACCATATAAAGGCTGCTAAAAGACATCTAAAAAGCAACAAAAAGTATAAGTACTTGTATAGAAATATAGAAGTCTACATCTCAAGATGAGTGAACTTGAATGCCTGGTAGTAAATGAGGATATTAATATTATAGGCATCACAGAAATTTGATTAAGTAATGATCAGTGGGACATGGTAATACCAGGATCCAAAATAGGTAGTACTGGTAAAGGAGTGTCAGTGTATGTGATAGAAAGTATAAAGGGATATATAGTAAACATATTACATGTTTCAACTGTACATTAGAATCTTTATGAATGGAAATTTTATTTTTGAATAATAAGAATACAGCAGTAAGAATATACCAACGAACACCTGACCAGAACGGTGATAGTGACTGTGAAATGCTCTGGGAGATTAAAGAGACTACAAAGATAGAAAACTCAGTACTAATGTGGATTTCAGCTGTTCCCGATTGACATGTAACTTCAGGACAGGATGCAGAGATAAAATTTCTAGACACTATAAATGATGGCTACTTGGAACAGCTTGTCCTGGAACCCAAAATGGAAGATGAATTTCCTGATTTAGTGCTAAGTGAAGCCCAAGATTTAGTCTAAGAAGTGAATATAGCTGAATGACTTGGTAATAGTGGCCATAATGCAATTAATGCAATGTCCCAAGAAAGGCAGGAGGAGAACATTCCAAAGCAGTCCACCACAGCAATATTTAACTTCAAAAGGGGAACTACATGAAAATGAGGAAAATAGTTTAATGAAAATTTAAAGGTAAGGTCACAAGACCTAAATGTCTGCACTCTGCATGGATTTTTTTTTTTTAATACTGTAATAAAGGTTCACATTCAATACATATTCCAAATTAAAACAAAAAAAAAAAACATAGTAACCCAAAAAGTACCACCATGCCTAAACAACAGAGTAAAAAGAAGCAGTAAGGGGCAAAAAAAAGGGCCTCCTTAAAAAAGTGAAAGTCAGGTTCTACTGAAGGAAGCAGAAAGGAGCATAAACTATGGTAATTCAAATATAATAGGGCAGGCCAAAAACAGAGTTTGAAGAACAACCAAGAAAAGACTAAAAAACTAACAACTATTTTTTTTAAGTACATCAGAAGCAGGAAGCTTATGAAGCAACCAGTATTGTAGAAGATATGAGAGAGATTCCTGAACCAAGCCCTTCTTTTTAGGTGACAGATCTGAGGAGCTGTTTCAGATTGAGGTATTGATAGAACAGGTCTTGTTACAAACTGTAAATTAGACAGTAATAACTCAATAAGATCAGATGGTCCTCACCCAAGAGTTCTGAAAGAACTCAGGTAGTACCACGTAAATGTGTTGAAACTATAATTAATATAACAAACCTTGCATGGACAAGACAAGAGAACCTGGAATTGATGGAATGCTACTACAACAGCAGACCTAATGAGAGGGGATATATGAAACGTATGAGGGAACTATGGATGGACAAAAGACCTACATCCACACTAACTGAGAAACAGCTAGTTACCCAATGCTTCAACATAGTAAAGAGGCAGCTGCTCTCACAAATGGAGATAGACCAACTCCACATTACCTCCCAGACTCAAGAAGAAGCCCCAGAAGAACAACTAGATGTGCAGTCAACACCTGAAGCTGGAACTTCACTGCCACCCCCTCCATTACAGAACACAGCAGCTGATATGAGGCATAAGATCATGGATAAACTAGCTACAGTCAACCCTCGCAACTGATTACCAAGGCTCGTTGGAGAAGTACCATCAGATAGTATGCTAGAAGATGCCAATAGAGCCCTACTGACAATTCCTACTACCACCATCACCGAAACCAATGAACTGGTATACGCTACAGCCTCTGTAATCTTGGAGATGCTTGGCTACACAATCAAGAAGAACAGCAGTACATACCCCCCCTGGAAAATGAGGTTGGAGGATAAGATCAAGGCAACCCGGAGAGAAGTTAGCTGGCTGGTGGAACTACAGAAGGGTGTAGAGATTAAGGATAAGACTCGGCTACTGAGAAAATACAAGGGCCTTAGTCCATCTGAAGCCCTAGAGACTGCTAAACAAAGGCTCACAGCACTGGCTACCAGGCTAAGGAGATACACTAGAGAAGCAGAGGCCAAAAAGATAAATGCCCTGTTCTCCAAAGAACCATCCAAGGTGTACTCCCAGCTGTAGTGTAACAACACAATAACAGCAGAGCCACCAAGAGCAGAAACTGAACAGTACTGGAAGAACATATGGGAGAAAGAGAAGACTCATAACACCAGTGCAAAGTGGCTTCAGGACCTGAGAAGAGACCACAGCAATCTCCTGGAACAGGAACCAGTCACAATCACAGTAGCCGACATCCAACAGCAGGTCAAGAACATGAAGAGCTGGACAGCACCTGGCCCGGACATGATCCACACCTACTGGCTAAAGAAACTAACAGCAGTGCATGAACGCCTAGCAGCACAGATGAACCAGCTGCTAGCAGCAGGCTCCCACCCAGACTGGCTAACACAAGGAAGGACAGTGCTGATCATGAAAGACCCCCACAAGGGAACAGAACCATCCAACTACCGGCCAATAACCTGCCTCCCCACAACATGGAAAGTCCTATCAGGCATCATAGCCGCCAAGCTACAGGACCACGTGGGCCAGTACATGAGCACAGCTCAGAAGGGCATTGGGAACAACACCAGAGGCTCAAAACACCAGTTGCTCATAGACAGAGCAGTCGCCCAAGACTCAAGGTCTAGACAGACCAATCTGAGCACAGCCTGGATTGACTACAGGAAAGCCTACGACTCAATGCCGCACACATGGATCTGTGAATGTCTGGCGCTATACAAGGTCAACAGGACACTAAGGACCTTCCTCAAGAACTCAATGGGACTGTGGAAGACAACACTGGAAGTCAACTCAAGACAGCTTGCACATGTGGCCATCAAGTGCGGCATATACCAAGGTGATGTGCTGTCCCCGCCGCTGTTCTGCATTGGCTTGAACCCCCTCAGCCAGATAATCTCAAGGACTGGATATGGATACAAGTTCAAGAGTGGAACTATCATCAGTCACCTCCTCTACATGGATGACATCAAGCTGTATGCTAAGAATGAACGAGACATCGACTCGCTAATCCACCTGACGCAGATCCACTGTGAGGATATTGGGATGTCATTCGGACTGGAGAAGTGTGGCCGGATGGTAGTAAAGAGAGGGAAGCTAGTCAAGACTGATGGGGAGGAACTCCCAGCTGGCCACATAGCAGACATACAGACCAGCTACAAGTACCTTGGCATCCCACAGTCACATGGGAACCATGATGAGGAGGCAAGGAAGACAGCAACATCCAAGTACCACCAAAGGATAAGACAGGTCCTGAAGAGCCAGCTCAATGGGAAGAACAAGATCCACGCCATCAACAGGTACGCCCTGCCAGTCATCAGATACCCTGCCGGTATAGTGAGCTGGCCAAAGGAGGACATGGAGGGTGCCGATGTGAAGACCCGGAAGCTCCTCACAATGTACGGAGGTTTCCACCCCAAGTCCAACACCCAGAGACTGTACACCAGCTGGAAAGAAGGCGGGCGGGGTTTGGTGAGTGTCAAAGCCACTGTCCTGGATGAAACCCAGAGCATCCAGGAGTACATCAGTAAGATGGCACCCAAAGATGAGCTGCTGAGAGAATGCCTGAGGCAGCAGCAGCAGACATGGGAGGAAGATCAAGCAGAAGAAGTGCCATGGCAAGACAAGACCCTGCATGGGATGTACCATCGACAGATAGCTGAGGTGGCTGACATTGGGAAATCCTACCAGTGGCTGGAAAAGGCTGGACTAAAAGACAGCACTGAGGCACTGATCATAGCAGCACAAGAACAGGCACTGAGCACCAGATCCATTGAAGCAGGGGTCTACCACACTCGACAGGACCCAAGGTGCAGACTGTGCAGAGAGGCCTCAGAGACAGTCCAACACATAGTGGCAGGATGCAAGATGCAGGCAGGAACAGCATACACTGAACGGCACAACCAAGTAGCTGGCATTGTGTCCAGGAACATCTGCACAGTGTATGGGCTAGACCCTCCCAAGACCAGATGGGAGATTCCACAGAAGGTCATGGAGAATAACAGGGCTAAGATTCTGTGGGACTTCCAGATCCAGACGGACAGGCAGGTACTGGCCAATCAACCAGACATTGTGGTAATAGACAAGGACCAGAAGACAGCGGCGGTGATAGATGTAGCAGTGCCAAGTGACAGCAACATCAGGAAGAACGAGTATGAGAAGCTGGAGAAGTACCAGGGCCTGAAAGAGGAACTAGAACGGATATGGAAAGTGAAGGCCAAAGTGGTCCCAGTGGTGGTAGGAGCACTCGGGGCTGTGACTCCTAAGCTGGGAGAGTGGCTCCAACAGATCCCAAGAACAACATCAGAGCTCTCTGTCCAGAAGAGTGCGGTGCTCGGAACAGCTAAGATACTGCGCAGAACCCTCAAACTCCCAGGCCTCTGGTTGAGGTCCCGAGGTTGAGGATGACACATACCACCCATAGGGGTGAGAGAGGATTTTTTTATATATATATATATAAAATTATCAGACCCATAGATGAACTTGATTTGTTTGGGAACAGTCAGTATGGCTTTTGTTAAGGGAAGTCATGTCTCACCAATCTATCAGATGTGGAATCATAGGATCCTAGAGGATTAGGTTTAGAAGGGACCCCAGGAGGTC
Source organism: Podocnemis expansa (assembly GCA_007922195.1). NCBI lineage: Eukaryota > Metazoa > Chordata > Testudines > Podocnemididae > Podocnemis > Podocnemis expansa. The sequence goes on from ML682055.1 coordinate 2,077,843, forward strand.
ATCTAGTCTCCCTGCTAGAAACAGAAGCAACCACAACTAAATCATCCCAGCTAAGGCTTTGTTAAACCACACCTTACAAACCTAAGAATGGAGATCCAACCACCACTCTAGGTGCTTCACTACCCAGTGCTTCATTACCCTCATTGTGAAACTTTTTTCCTAATATCCAACCTATACCTTCTCCTGCTGCACTTTGAGATCATTGCTCCTAGTTCTGTCATCTATTGCCATTGAGAACATCCTGTTTCCATCTTTCCTGGAACCCTTTTTCAGGTAGTTAAAGGCTGCTATCAAGTCCCCCTTATTCTTTTCTTCTTGAGACTGAACAAGCCTAATGCCCACAGTGTCTCTTCATAAGTCATGTGCTCCAGTGCCCTAATACATTTTGTTGATCTCCTCGGGACTCTCTCCTATTAGTCCACATCCTTTCTGTAGTGGAGGACCCAAAATTGGAGGCACTACTCCAAATACAGTGTACTTACACTTTCAGAAAGCCTTAGACAATGGCTCCTAAGCAAAGTAAGCAATCATATGACAAGAGAGAAGGCCCTCTCCTAGATCAGTAACTACATAAAAGTTAGGAAACAAAGGGCATGAATAAATGGTTATGTTTCAGATTGCAGAGGGGTAAATAGTGGGGTCCCTGTGGAACAATTGGGGGACCAATACTGTTCAACACAGTCAAAATTGATCTGGAAGAAGGGGTAAACAGCAAAGTGGTAAAATCTACTCCAGAGCTCAGACAGCAGTGCAAACAGCCCTGCACAAAAATAGCACCTCATTAAAATGTGCTGTTTTTTCAGTAAAGACAAAAAAGCTCACGGATTCAGATGCACATTTATTCACATCTGGCTTGATTTTTTCATTTGCCTCTGCTGCTGAGGTCAGATGGTCTACAAAAAAAAGCAGAAGGAATAAGGTGCCAGAAATCTTGCAACTGACATATCTTATCTTACTGAACAATTTTGATCCTGTTTAAATAGAATAACTAACCTGATCAACACATGTGCCATGATCAGCCATTATTCAACTCTAGATGCCCCCATTGTCTACTGGAATTCTACTGTATACTCAGCAGTAATCTACTTGCATTCAAATTTTTGGCCTCTAGATGTATTATTTGGGATACCATCACATTTTGGGGCCTATCAATCCTGTCACCTGCATCCGGTTACGTAAGGAAAGACGTTCCTATGCCTGGCCCTAATCCTGCAACCACTTGCACACATGCTTAACTTTAAGCATGTGAACAATCTCACTGGAATTATTTGTTTACTCCCATACTTAAGCTAATGCTCTGAGTATATCCCTGGAGGACTGGGAGCTGGGAAGCAGTGCCAATCTACCTCCTCAATTAATTCACACATATAAACAATTGCTTGCTAGGGTGTTTCCTATTCTGGTGACCTACTGCTCATTGTATAGCAAATATGTTAATGGCTTGTTTATATTTCCATTGAAATCAAGTGCAACCCTCCCACTGTTCACAGCTGGGGCAGGTTTGAATCACATTATGCTAATTCTTGATGAGGTGGAAGAAGGCATTAGAACCATGCAGTAGTGATTCTGAAACTGTGGTCTGATGAGCAGACACAATACTGGATCCTCCATGTTTTCCAGCTGCTAACTACATCAGAAAAAACTCTGAACTGACACTAATGTTTTTCTTAATATTATGATTTCATGAATGCATTTGCCAAAGAAATGATGGGTCGGATTTTCAATGGTAGTAAATCAGCACAGTTTCATTAATGTCAGAGAAACTATATCAGTTACAGCAGATAAAGATCGCATTTGTTATATTTTCAGGCATGGGTTGGGGGATTACCTATAAGTAATCAGCAGAGCCCTTAAGTGGTACAGATAAAAGCAGGGTAAGAAACAGAATAGAATTCCAGGGAGACATCTACAAGACATCTAAAAGCAAATCCAATTTTGTGCCTCAACCTTTACAGTGAGAAAAGATGGAAACTCTGCATTTTTATGCATTCCCTGTAACTCTGCTGGTAAATACATTTGCTAGCTGGTAACCAGAATGTCCTTTCTAATGACCTGTAGTAACTGAAGCTTTAACTAGAGACAGCACAGAGGGATGTTGATCGGAGTAATAATCTGCAATATGCAAGCCAGAGCCCTTTGAGTGCAGACAGTATGACTAGTGGCATATACCAGAGGAACAATATGTGCCTCTGCATAAACACTCCATCCACTTCCTTCTTGCCATGAGGCAATTGTCTGAACCTTGAGAACAGGAAAGTACATGCCATTCCAATCACCATTCAAAACTAAAGACACTAAGATTGTGATACACAGTTAAATCCAGGCAGCCTTTTTTAGGCATTCAAGTTTAGGATGAAAATTCCTTCTGAAGTTATTGTATTAGAATATTTCTTAGAGATTATGCTATGAAAATCTATGTTGACAAAGGAACTGATCCTCAACTGTGCATTGCACCATCAGCTCCAACCAACTTCAAAAGGCACTTAACACTTGACAGGATGGAGAACAGAATAAGCCAAATCCCTCCTTGCTGTAAACATAATTTGGCTGCATCTTCGGCTGGTGCAACCCAGTGTGTGTTTCAATGGAACTGCAGCAGTTTACACTGATTGAGATTCAGGCCCATTGATGATGATGAAATTACTTCCATGATGAATTTGGTCCATTTGCAGGCACTGGTATTTAAAATGGACAAAAACAACAACAAAAAAACCCTGTATAATTAAATGAGGATAATTAACTGCATAAACTCTTGCTTACTTTTAGCTATTCTTATTGTTTAATTTTAATAAATGATGTTTTCATTACTTGTGTTTTCCACTGAATAGAATATTTAGGTGCATTATCATTTTCCTTTTAAAATGAAATCCATAGCCAAGGCAAAAATTGCTCAGCCCTAAACCTCTTCCCATTAGCTATAATAAACAGTAGTTAATCTTTAGCAACACTGAAGGACGTTCTACTTTGCAGACTGTCAAATCCATTAAATACATTTTCAAGGAAGAAGAAGAAAAAAGATGATCGTATTAAACACAATGCATTCTCCTCCTAGTGGCAGCACAAGGGAAATCTCAAATTCACTGAATTGTACCACTGTGACAGAATGTCATTTCAATTGCCTTATTAACCATATGAAAAAATATATCACAACAGTGAGAAAACTTCTCAGTTATCTATATCTTATGCCTTAGGCTATTGTCATGAGCCAGTGGCATACTAAGAAGAGAGTACTAATTTAGTTGTCAGCTGCCTTGCCTATTAAACGGGGGGGGGGGGGAAATACCAGCAACAAAATTGAGACAAGTAATCTGAATAAGCGAAAGGTCTGACTATCCTTGTCCATTTGGATTCCTGGATTAACAAACAAAACTGTTTGCAATGTTTTCCCCATCATTTAGCATCGTACCGATACTGGTGTGTCATCCTGTAACTGAGTATTTACTATGTTCTGAATTTAATATCTATTGCACTTTAAAAGCTTAAATCCTAGAATATTATTTTCCAGGTTCATGACCTGCATTGCAAACCATAAGAGGATCTGCTAATGAAAAACATGTTTAAGGTCTGGAAAGAGCAGACTCATATAACTAGTCAAGGATACAAGGAAGTAAGTGGTTTATCTAAACCTAGCTTGGACTATTCTGAATAATGGCACATTGAGTCCTGGAAACTGAATCGAGTTCTGAAATATCATCTGCATCAATCCATGGACTCTCTAAGAAAAATACCACAGGCCTGGTTCTCCATTATTTTGCATAGCAATTTACATGAATGCAAAGAGGTACAAAAACACCATGGCTATGTCTACACTAGGAAAAGTTAGTCTAAATTTGTTAATTTGAACTAATAAATTCAAGTTTAGTTTGAACTAAACTCAAACTTATTAGTCTGAATTAACAAAGTGCAGTAACTCAACTTAATGTTAAGTCAAATTAGCCCACTTTCTTAATTCAAACTAACTGTCCTTAATTCCAATTTATTAAATTTGAACTAAGGGTTAATCCTTGTCTATACCGTCCTTAGTTCGATCTAAGGATCAAACTGTGGGAAAGGGACTGATTGGTTCAGGAAGAAAGGTGTGGAGCTGAGGAGGGGGTCTGCAGCGAGAGGCCCCCAGAAAGAAGCAGCAAAGACAGGCCCTGCCTGAAGCCAGGGAAGACAGAACGGCTGACCTGGGATGCCAGGCCAGCACCCACAGAAGAACACTGTGCTGGGGAGAGTCACCCAAGGACAGAGCAGGATCCAGTGACTGGTCATCTGGAGCCGTGGGGCCGTGAGTACAGGACCTGGGACTCAGGGGGGAGGTTGTAGTTAGCTAAGCGGGGAGGGTGTTGCTCTGGGTTCGCAGAGAGCGGCAGAAGAGGCATCAGAGGGTGTTATTGCTGGGAAAGTGCTGGCACCGAAGATTAGGAGTTGCTGGACTGAACACTGGCCTGGAAGTGTGCTGGGACTCCTGACCTCATGGTGCAGATACAGAGCTCACGTCTCCCTCCAGCCTGCTCTATTGTTGGGCCTTGCAGGGCCCTGTGTTAGCTGTTACTCTGTGTTACTGCTGTCCCATCTCCCCTGTTGGTTTCCCCTTTGCACCTCTGTAAATAAACCTTCCCCATTCCCATAATCCCTGCGCTATCCCACTGAGTGTGTGGTCCCTCTGGGGGGTTTGGAACAGGTGCCCCTGGGGCAAAGGGGCTCTCCTTGCTGTGTCCCCGCACACACCCTTCTCTGGCAAGAGCTGCCTGCAAGGCAGACTCTATTCGGCCACGTGGGTGTTACACAACTTTTTAGTTTGAACTAAAAAAGCACGGCTACTTTGAACTAAAAGTTAATTTGAACTAAAAAATGCACTTAGGTTGAACTAACCGTTAGTTCAAATTTACTTAGTTTCAAGTAGCACAGCTACATTGTGCTAGTTTGAACTAAAGTTTGAACTAAGCACTAATTTAGGACTAACCATTCAAAATAACTAGTTCAAACTTTCCTTAGTTCAAACTAAAAAAATGTTTTAGTTCAAGCTAGGCAAAGCCTGAGGTAGACAGTTACTGAATTTAGTTTGGATTAAGCCTCATTAATCCAGACTAAATTGTTAGTGTAGACACAGCCTGAGATCCCCCCAGGTGATCCCAGAGCCTGGGTTTCAGCCCAAGCTCAAATATCTATTCTATAGCAATAGGCTATGTCTACACTTAGAAGATTAGTTTGAATTAACTAAATCTGAACTCATTAATTTGAACTAATAATTATTAGTTTGAATTAAGTTAATTCAAACTAACATGGCCACACTAGAAACCCTAATTCAAACTAGTATGTCCATGCACAGGACTTGCAAGTTCGAATCAGGTCGGGACACTGTTGCATAGGGAAAAATCAAGCTGTGGTTAATTCAAACTAACAGTTATTCAAATTAATACAGCTACATTGGGTTAATTCGAACTAATGAATTTGTATTAACCTCAATTCGAATTTAAGGGAGGTTTTATAGATTCGAACTAGGCTTTCCTTAGTTTGAACTGAGGGAACTCCTTAGTTCAAACTAATGAAAGCTAGTGTGGACATGCACTAATTTAGTTTGAAATTATGCCTCTTTAATTCGAACTAAACTGTAAGTACAGACATATTCTTAGTCTTTAAGTGCCACAGGACTCCTTTTCCTTTTTTTTTTCCCTCCATCTCTTGAGTTCTTTTAATCAACACTGGATGTGATTCTGAAAGAAACACTTAAGTCCATCACAAATTATTTGGCTCAGTATAGGAATAGCTGAATTAAATATAATAGCTTGTGGTATACAGGAAGTCAAACTAAATGATTTGTTGGTCTTTTCTGGCCTTAAACTCTATGAAGCAAGTGGGGAAGATAAGTAATTACTTGCATTACGAGGTTTTTGGGACAGGAATCAGTTTTTACTATTTATCACAGAATCATAGACTATTAGGACTGAAAAGGGCATTATGACATCATCTAGTCCAACCCCCTGATAAAAGAAAAACTACTCCCTCTAAATTATCTTATCCAGGGTTTTGTCCAACTGGGTCTTAAAATTTTCTGAAGATGGAGATCCCTCCCCATTGGGCAACCCATTTCAGTAGTTTAGCACTCACCTAGTGAGAAAGTTTTTCCTAATATCCAACCTTGCCTTCCCCAGCTGCAACTTGAAACCATTGCTCTTTATTGTCTCCTCTGTTACTACTGAAAACAGCCAAGCTTCCCCCTCTTTGCAGCACCCCTTCAAATAGTTGAAGGTTGCTATCAAATCCCTCCCCAGTCTTCTCTTCTACAAACCAAAGAAGCCTAGTTCCTTCAGTGTCTCCTTGTAAGTCATGTACCCAGCCCCGTACTCTTTTGTGTTGCCTTCCACTGGACTCTTTCTAATTGGTCCCCAGCTTTTTTGTAGTGGGGAGCCCAAAACTGAACACGACATTCCAGATGTGGCCTCACCTGTGCCAAATAAAGGGGGAACAATCTTGATCTGCTGGCAATGCTCCTACTGATGCAGACCAATATGCCTTTGGCCTTTTTGGCAATAAGGACACACTGTTGACTCATATCCAGCTTCCCATTCACCATAACCCGCAGGTCCTTTTCTACAGTGCTGCTACCTTGCCAATTAGTTCCTAGCCTATAGCACTACTTGGGATTTTTCTCTCCTAAGTGCAGGACTTTGGACTTGTCCTTGTTGAACCTCATGAGATTTCATTTCGCCTAATGTTCCAATGTCTTTAGGTCTCCCTGCATCCTACCCCTACCTACCAGTCTATCTACCATTCCTTTAGCATGGTGTCATCCGCAAACTTTCTGAGCATGCAACCTATCCCATCATCCAGATGTTGACCAAAACCAACCTCTCGGGCACTCTGCTTGTTCCTGGTTGCCAACTAGACATTGAGTCATTGAACCCTACTCTCTCAACCAATGATCTAGTCAGCTGTGGCTGTATGTGTAACTGTATCTAGCACAATATATCCCTGTTCTGATAGATTCTCTAGGCCAGGAGTGTCAAACTTATTTGCTATGGCAGGCTAGATTTGACATGGATGTCCTTCAAGTGGGCTGTAGATGTCATAAATCTAAATACTAGGGCACTCTTGCAGCATAACAGAGTGCTGGTTGTGCAACATGGAACTCAGTGATACCTCCCTCTCTTTCTCTTTCTTCCTCTGTTAGGGAGAAAGTGTGCTCTCACATAATGCAGTTTCACATAATCAGTGCTCTGCAATGTCATGAGACATGGTACTTTGGAGCTCTGCATATGAAAGATCACACTCTCTTGTCCTGTGTCTTTTGGGGAGAGACTGTCATCCCATGTGCTGGATAGATGAGGTTCACGGACTGCATACAGCCCATGGGCCACATGTTTGACACTTCTTCACTAGGTTTTACGGTCATACTTATAATAATAACATTTTATACAATGCGGAATTCACTCCTTAAGGACTAGTACTGTTGAAAAGGATCTGTTGGTTACAGTTGATCACAAACTGAACATGAGTCAACCAAGTTATGCTGTTCCAAATAGACTAATATCATTATGGGATGTATTAACAGGAGTGGTGAACATAAGACACGAAGTTGCGGGTAGTATGTAAGACACAGTCAGTACATGGCAACAGCGAGATCTCTGCTGGCGTGCTGCATCACACTTTAGAAAAAATGTAGTCAAATTCGAGACAGTCTAGAAGAAAGCCACAAAAATGACATAAGGTTTAAAAAACCTGACCTATGAGGAATGGTTAAAAAAACAAAACAAAACAACAACAAACTAGGAGTGTTTATTCTTAAGGGGAAAAAAATGACCCATGGGGGACTTGACAAGTGTTCAAATATGTAAAGGGCTGCTATAAAGAGGACAGTGATAAACTGTTGTCTAGCCCACTTAAGGTAGGACAAGGCACAATCAGTTTCATCTGCAGTAAGGGAGATTTTAAGTTAGATATTGGGAAAACCTTTCTAATTCTAAGGATAGATAAGATCTGCTATAGGCTTCTAAGGGAAGCTATGGAATATTTATCATTGCAGATTCTTAAGTACAGGTTGGACAAATACTTCTCAGGGATTGTCTCTGTTTACTTGGTCTTGCCTCAGTGTATGCGGCTGAATTCAAGATCCCTTCAATATCTATCTTTCACTGACTGTATCAATAAATTAAGTCACAGAAAGACCATGATTTACCTAAGATCTGTGGCGGGGCAGGACTAGAGTCCTTGCTTCAGTCATAAGACCAACTACCCATCTTAATACAAGCTCATTGGGTCAAGAGGAAAGGGATTATTATTGCATAAATCAATGCTATTTTGTTGGAAGAGCTTTATATTTAGCCTCAGCTCCAGTGCTCTTGATCCATTCTCCCAGCAATACTAAGCCAGTTCTTAGGTTGCAACCTGATGGTGACCTTAAAGAAATATGCCACTAGAAAAGCAAGATAGCAAAACTATCAGACAACATGATTTAATAACCGCTTCCCCCCCAGGAGAAAGCACCCTCTCTTAAATTGTTGCATGCTTTAATAGTGCTGCATGGACTGCTTGCAAGCAGCCAGGGGTGCCGGAGCCAGCATCTGCCCTGGCCGCTTGCAGGCAGCCAGGGGCTGGGGCACCAGGCTGCCCAGCTAGCTCTGCCCCGTTGCCCGTTTGCCCCTCAGCTCAGGCTCTGGTGGCAGCTGGAGGGGTGGCTGGTGCAGGCGCTGGCTCTGCCTGTCACCTGGGCAGAGGCCAAGGGCACCAGCTCTGCCCGCCACCAGGGCTTGGGGGCAGCCGCCGGGCAGGGGCCGCAGGCGCCGGCTCTGCCCGCCACGCAGGCAGGAGCCATGGGCACCGGCCCTGCCTGCTGCCAGGGCTCAGCAGTGCACTGCCTGGGCTTGGCAGCTGCTGCTGAGCCCCAGCGGCAGGCAGAGCGAGCACCCTGCAGCTCCTGCCCAGGCGGCTGCCCCCAAGCCCAGGCTGCTGGGGTGAATGGGCTCTCCATGGGCAGTCCTCCCAGCAGCCGGCACCCTGGGGAGCCTGGGGAGCTGGTTCTGGGACCTCCCCCATCAGTCTGGCAGAGGGCAAACACTACAAGCCAGCTCTGGGACCCCTGGCTGGGCGGCCCACGGGGTGCCCCACAGTCCCTCTCCTGCTCACCAACAACAGTGGGAGAGTCAGGGCAGGGGGATCTCTGCCTTGGGGACTGTTTTCCCCTGCCTGGCTCTCCAGGTGAGAGCCAGGCAGGGGATTGGATGGCAACATGGGCCTGCCAGAGGGCCATGTTGCCACAACTCCCATGCTGCCCCTCTCCTGAAGCAAAGCAGCATGTCCACACACAGGGCATGCTATTTTGCTGTAAGGGTTTCTCTTATTTCATTTTAAGTTATTTCAAAATTAGGATTTTATTTTGAAATAACTCATTTCAAAATAACTTATTTTGAAATAACAGTTTATGTGTGAACAAGTTTGCAGATGACACCAAGCTGGGGGGACCAGTAGACACGTTGGAGGGCAAGGACAGGATTCAGGGAGACCTAGATAAATTGGAACAGTGGGCCAATAGAAATCTTATGAGATTCAATAAGGGTAAGTGTAAAATCCTGCATTTGGGGCAAAAAAAACCCATGCACTGCTACAGGCTGGGAAACATTCAGCTAAGTAGCAGCAGTGTAGAAAAGGACCTGGGGGTCATGGTGGATGGGAAGCTGGATATGACTCAGCAGTGTGCTCTTGCTGCCAAAAAGGCCAATGGCATACTGGGCTGCATCAAAAGAAGTATTACCAGCAGATCAAGGGATGTGATCATTCTCCTCCATTCTGCACTGGTGAGGCCACATCTAGAATACTGTGTTCAGTTTTGGGCTCCCCACTACAAAAAGGACAGGGACATGCTAGAGAGAGTTCAGAGGAGGGCAACCAAAATGATTAAAGGGCTAGAGCACAAGCCCTATGAGGAAAGACTGGAAGCATTAGGCTTATTTAGTCTGCAGAAGAGAAGATTGAGGGGGGATTTGATAGCAACCTTCAACTACTTGAAGGGATGCTCTAAGGAAGATGGAGCTCGACTGTTCTCGGTAGTAACGGAGGACAGAATGAGGAGCAATGGTCTCAAGTTGCGGTTAGGGAGGTCGAGGCTGGATATTAGGAAAAACTTTTTTACCAGGAGAGTGGTGAAGTCTTGGAATGAGCTGCCGAGGGAGGTGGTGGAGTCTCCATCTTTGGAGGTGTTTAAGGCCCGGCTGGACAAAACCCTGACTGGGATGGTTTAAGTGGGTGTGGTCCTGCCTCTGGCAGGGGGTTGGACTAGATGACCTATGAGGTCCCTTCCAACCCTATGATTCTATGATTCTTCTATGATTCTAACATTGCCCATGATGTTTCCCTACTTGGTTTGTCATGTTTGGGGCTGTTCTGCTATTACTTAAGAAAAGTGCTGGTTTTGGATATTTTCAAAAGAATGTGCTTCCTGTGGCCAAAGGGCAATTTCTGGGGCAAGATGAATGAAGAAAGCTAATGCAAATCTGAGGCCAGAGACTTCTCTAACCCTACTTAACAGTGAAACTACTGATGACCATGCTAAGGGGACACCATAACAAAGGGAGAAGAAAACAAATGTTTGTTTATGGTATATTCAGTCAAATATGAACAGGCCAGGATCTAATCCCAGTTGTACCTGTTACAGAGGCATCAAAATAATGGATTTACTCTTGTTTTTTACCCATGTAATTTACCAGAATCTAGCTCTGTTAAAACAATTGGTAAAATTAATCCACTGAATTTGATGGTTTTTTTCTGGATTAACATTGATATAATATAATTTAGACCAAATTTAGAACTGAAGCTGTTCATAGATACCACATCCATAGAAGTAATTCACAGAATAGATTTATTAGAAAAAAATCCAGTCTTGATTTAAAAATCATCAGTGATGTTGAATCCACCATATCCCTTGTTAAATTGTTCCAGTGCTTAATTACTCTTGTCTTAAAAATGTATACCTTATTTTTATTTGCCTGAGTCATCTGCTTAAGGTGATGGATTAGTACAAAGGATGAATTTGGTCCAATGAGTTAAAGATACCTGTGTTCTGCCAAACAAAAAAAAAAAAAAAAAAAAAAAGGAATTTATTTTATTTAGAAATAATTCTGCTTATATTACTTTTTATTGTGTGCTTATACCTCACCTTTCTATAAAGAATTTATGATTTTTAACTCTTTTACCAGGATTTTGTTTCCATTATTAGATACTTAAAATGTGTGGTAAATTTTGATTGATCACATAATATGTGTCAACAGTTTGATAGGACACATAAGGCAGCTGGAACAGGCAATGTGTTCAAGGGAACTGTACACTCAGTTGGGAGTGAGGAGACCTGTCAATTCTACAGAGTAGGAATTGTCTTCAATCTGCTTGTACAGTTCCTAACACAAGACCTCTACATAGGATCTTAATAAGAAAAGGTGTATTTTTGTTTCCTTAGATGAGTGTGGTTCTGAAATTCATGTTTCTACCCTGACTCCTTGTCTACAGTGAAGTAAAATTTCCTTTCCATGAATATTTTCCTTTATTCGATTCAAAATAAGTAATTCTCCCCATCTACTCACCTAATGTCTTTTATGGATGCTCTTCACCATGGTATTTAAGCACCTTCTTCAGTTAAATATCCCTCCTGGTATTAATTCACTGGCAAATTGATGGTGAATATGAATAGGCTGTGGAAAAAGTGGAAGAATTTGTTTAAAATCATCAAATGAAGCTCTGTGGGAAAAAATGTGTTTAGACTGCCTTGTTTTCTGCATACTTCCATTGGAATTTAAGACACCCTTGGAATACAGGCCTGGGTCCTTTTTCTGTTACTTAGCTCGGAATCTACATCATTAATGAATTGTAAATGAATACTCTCATTGTATGAGAATAGTCTCATTGTTGAAGAGAAAGACGGCAGTTTGAAAAGTTTTCAAGTAAATTAAACTTGGACCCAATCATTGATTTCATTAACAAATAAACAAACCAGAAAGAAAGAAAAAAAAAACAAACCCTGCAACACAGAACCAAAAAACAACAACAAGAAGAAAGATAATGTCATAATTAAAAGAAAAGAAAAGAAAAGAAAAGAAAAGAAAAGAAAAGAAAAGAAAAATCTGATGATTCAAATCCAAGGGATTGAAAGTCTCATTTTGTCCACCGAAGCAGATTATGGCTTGTTTCAAAACATTACAAAGTACTAAAATGTACACTCAACAGTTTCTTTTGATTGAACAACTGCTTTAATCAGTTAGCACGTAATCCTAGTGGAATTTATGGTTCCAGAAGGAGCAAGAAGACTAAGGCTTCTTGTTTAATGAACCTGGAGAAACCATGGTTTATGCTGACGCTTATTTGAAATACTACACTTTGCTGTTTAAAGAAAAGAGGTGCTTCTGTTCTCTTCCTAATTACTGTTTTATGTTGTCCTGGTAATAACATGCTGGGACTTTCCACTAGAGTTGAGTAATACTTTTATAGGAAAACTTGCCAGGATCAAGGGCATTCATTATAGCAGGGTTTGTTTTGTTTTGTTTTTAAAATTATCATTTGTTTTTAAATAATATATTCAGCTCAGGAGGTGGAAAGCGTGGACACTACTAAGATAAGCACTTAGAATCATAGGGTATGGCTACACTTGCAAGTTAGTTCCAATTAAGGAGGCTTAATTCAAACTAACTTAGTACCCGTCTACACTAGGCTTTCATTATTTTGAGCTAAGGAATGCCTTAATTCAAACTAATGAAAGCTTAGTTCAAATTAGTAACCCGCCAGTTATTTCGAACTAAGCCCTTAGTTCAATCATTAGTTTGAACTAAGGACAATGTAGACAAGGATTAACCTTTAGTTTGAGCTCAATAAACTTGAACAAAGGGCAGTTAGTTCTAATTAACTAAGTGGACTAATTCAAACTAACGTTAGTTTGTATTAGTCCAACTTGTTAATTTGAACTAATAAGTTCAAGTTTAGTTTGAACTAAACTCTAACTTAGTTTGAATTAACAAATTCAAACTTACTTTTCGTATAGACATAGCCATAGAGATGTAGGGCAGGTATGGACTTGAAGAAAGTCATTAAATCTAAATCTAGTGCTTTGTGCTGTGGCAGAACTGAATCTAGTAAATTTACATGGCACTTATTGCTGTGGTGCCAGTGGCAGATTTTCAAAGATACTTGAGTGCCTAAAAATGCAACTAGTTGCCTAATGAGATTTTTCAAAACCACTTATGCATGTTAGATGCTTTAAAAATCCTGCTGGGACCCGATATGTGTCTTTACATAATTAAATAACTTCGAAAGTTTAGCCCTCTACACCTCCATGTCATAACAAACCTAATTCAAATCGCATTGTAGTCAGTCTTCAGAGAGGTAACCATGTTAGTCTGTTTAAAACAAAAATAACAAGAGCACTGTGGCAGCTTGAAGATCATCACATTTCTTTAAGTATAATTTTCATGGGCTGCAATACACTTCTCCAGCTACATCTGACAAAGTGGATTGCAGCCCACTAAAGCTTGTGCTCAAAGAAATTTGTTAGCCTTTAAGCTGTCACAGGACTTGTGCTGTTTTTATTATAGTCATTGAGAATCTTCCCATAGATTTCAATGGACTTTGTCTCAGACACAGAATAATTAGTTTCACAACCCTGTGAGGAGGGTTATTTATTTATTCTGATTATTATTATTTAATACCATTTTACAGTTGCACTACAGAGGACCAGACAAAAAACATGTATGAAACATTTTCTGACAATGTTTTCACTGGAAATTTTTCACAGGAAAATTTCAAAGCAAAATGAAATGTCTTTGTCTTTTGGAAAGGTTCACACTACAGAGTTCTATAGATAGTTTTTTCCCTTTTGCTACTTTATAATTTTTCTAAAACTGGAGACATTTTGAAAAGTTACACAGAAAAAAGAAAAAGTTAAAAGGAAGAAGAAGAGAAGAAGAAACCCCATTTTATTACATGTGGTGGTGAAAACCAGGGGGCAGAAGGATATGGGGAAAAAAGCCAAATATTCAATATTTCATAGTTGTGTTTCAGTTTTCAAACACTAAAAAAGAAAAATTACATTCAATTTTGTTTTGAAATTTTCCTTTGATAATTACAAAAACAGTGAAGTGTGAGATTTTTTTTTTTTTAATGGAACAACTTTTTCCATTGTAAAGTTTCCATTTCTAAGTTTACCATTTCTAGTAGAAACCCATATCAGCAATGGTAACTACCAATGACTTTCTAACCTGAGTTATCCTGGTGTATGGACCAAGTCCATGGAAAGAATTCCACCCATTTCTATTATCTTTGGATCACAGTTGATATCCAAAATAAACCAATCAGAAGGGGTTACTCTGGATTTACACCAGCAAAAGTAAGATCAGAAACTGGACCAAAATTCTGGAAAGTAATTCTGTCTCTTTCCATACTATATATTCTGTCACCCTTTTGTAAAAATGTGCAATTTTCCCCTCAGTCAGCTAGGACTTGTGTTTAAAACCTGTGGTTTTCCAATATTTCTGTAGCTTTATAGAATAATTAGTACCTTGAGGAAACATATAAAACAAAAATTGACTCTATTTCCAAAAATGTCTCCTGGAGTTGAGAATCAGGTCATTTGGTTTCATTTTAATCTTAGCTTCCTTCCTATTGTAAAGTACAGTCTATAATGAGATACACTGTGAATATGATTTTCATTAGATTACATCAAGTTTTGAACAAGAAGAGGGTCCACCTGCCACCTTTATTGATATCACGTAGCTCTTAAACATAGTGCCATGGACTATAGTTGACTTCAGTGGGATTTCTCTATTGATTAAACACTGCTCACCATGAATGAAGGGGACAGGAATGGGTATAAATAGGAACAAGTTAGGACTGCAAGTGTCTGCAGATGGATCATGTTTTTCTAAGTTATTCATTTAAGCATCTGCAACTTTTTTTTTAATAAAAGGGTTTATTTTTATAATTCCAAAGTTGAAGTCTAAATGTTCAGTTTGCAATTGACTCTCTGTTTAGCATATGGGAGGGTCTCTGGGATCATGGTTTTTGATCCTCCTTTGCTCTAAAGAGAAGTAGTATCAGAAACGTAACTTAGAAAGCATGGAGGTGATCAACAGCTCTGGAGACTAATGTCCTCTTTTTTTCAGGAGGCATATAGTAATAACTTGGTGGGACTCCAGGCTGATAGTAATTGATAGGTAATGTGTGTGTGTGTGTGTGTGTGTGTGAGAGAGAGAGAGAGAGAGAGAGAGAGAGAGACCATCTGTCCATTCAGAAGAGGACTTAGGTCACCAAACTGATTTCAGAAAACTTCTGCTGTTCCTGAAAAGAATGATTCCAGTTTTCAAAGAGCATAAAATATCTCAGCAGCTAAGTAAGAGTTTTCATTGTAACAACACTGCCACCTAGTGTTCCAATATTATTTATAATATTTTAAATGACAAATAAAATGAAAGGTCCTTATCAGCTAGCTATACAGGAGGGCAAATTAGTTCAACAGACCATGGATAGTTGAGAGGGAAAAAGCAAATATTTGAGGCTGAATTGTCCTCTCCTTGTACCAGGTACTGGGGAGTAATGTCTCCTAATAACTAGAGGCCTGGCCTAGAATTAGGGAGCTGTGGGATCTATTTCCACCTCTGGCACTAGCCAGTGGAATGATGTGGACAAGTCAGAGCACCACTCCACACCTTGGTTTCCCCATCTGTAAAAAGAGAGAAATTATACTGACCTCCCTTTGTACAGCACTTTGAAATCATCTGATGAAAAACTGTGCAAAGTGGTTGCAAAGAAATCTGTTGTGACTGTAGAGAAGCTATTTGGTAACATTATCTTTGCACAGGTGTCATGGACTACACCACAAAATGAAAAGCAGTGACAAATCAAACCCACTGTTCCACAGGTCAGTTGAATATTTGTCTCACCTCAGACTTGGGATTACTTCTAAAGTTAATATACCTAAATAGCCCTAAAGCAATAATACTTTGAATTTCTATATTATTGTTTCCATCTAGGGGTCTCAAAGCACTTTGCAAACTTCTCAGAATCACTTCTAGCCCTATATTTCTATTATTCTAAATACCTAGCTCAGCAGTTTCTAATTTTATAGATAAGAAGCCAAGACAGGAGGTGACAAGGCACTTTAAGTTAGGCACCTCAGTCTCTATTATGATGATGGATTTAAGTGCCTACATCACAGACAGCACTTTGAAACTGTTGGTCCATGTGATATTGCGAAGGAAGACTATGGCAGAACTGGAAAGAACTGACATATCCCTTCACTGTGCTTTAATCAAAGGCTCATTTTCCATACACACAGCCCTTGCCATAGAACCAATTCAGAAAGGGAAAGAGGGAAATCATCACTTCTAAAATATTTGTTAGCTATTTCTATATTCTTGTTCTTTAATCTGTCACAACTTCAGTGCTATTTGGGTTGGGGAACAGAAACCTGCCAGGCAATGTTCCCACTAAGCTGCATGTGTATAAAGGTCATGAAATCCGGGCACACAGCAAAACAAAGTGCACACAAAAAAATTCAACAGTGCTAATATTTTGATGCTACTTTAAGAAGGTGGTTTCAAGTAGCATGTTTCAAATAAAGTTTTGTAATTTGTAAGATCATTTCCATCACCATATCAAAATAAAATTTAGATATTATTTGCATCATACACACTTGCTTCATTGCACTTACAAGTTTGGCCATGCTCACTGGAGTGCACACAAATTTGGACACTGGTTCCAAAAACTTGCAGAAAAGAAATTTTTTGAGCAGACAGCCTATAAAAAATTAGAGGGAACATTGCTGCTAGGGACAGAAAGTGAAAGAAACAGAGATCACTTCAAAGAGAAGTAACTGAAGGACAGGAGGGGGATCATATGAATCACATAATCCCGAAAAACTAAAGAGATTCCTTGTGAGTAGTGATGAGCCAATGACAGCTTCAGAGGTTCTGAAGGAGCAGCCGTGTTAGCCTACTTCAGCAAAAGAAGCAAGGAGTCCTGTGACATTTAAAGACTAACAGATTTATTTATTACATGAGCTTTTGTGGGAGAAAATTCCACTCTGTTAGATACTTTGAAGGTGGAGGAACTTACAGAATGGTATGACAATAAATGCAAGGGAGTGTAAGACATTGGATCAGGTCATACAGTAACAGCAAATCAGAGCAGTTAAGATTCAAACACTGGGAAACAGCACATGGGGAGGGTGAAGTCTGATCACCTGTTGTAATGGGAAAAGAAGCCATAGTTACGATTTAATGCTGCTTTCACACAATCAGATCTGCATATCAGTTCAAAATCAGATGTTTCCTCTTTGAAGTCTTGATGTCCCATTGACTTTCTTGAGCACAGTCATTAACAAGTCATCCATGGAGTGCTTAGAAAGATGGAAGTGCTCAGCAATTGGTTTTTGAGTGTTATGATTTTTGATGTCAGTTTTGTGCCCATTTATTCTTTTGCACAGAGATTGTCCTATTTGAGCAAAGTATAAGGTGTGGAGGCATTTCTGGCACATGATGGCATAAATCATATTAGTGGATGAGCAGATGAATAAGCTCTTGATGGAGTAGCTGCCTTGATTAGGTCCTATGATGGTGTCTTTTGTGCAGATATGTGGGCAAAGTTGGCAATGTGGTTTGTTGGAATAATTTTTCCTGAGTGCCCCCATGAAGAAAAGCCTTTAGGCAAGTCACTTAACTTCTGTGGGTCTATTTCTCATCTGCAAATGTTTGTCTTTCTTTATTCTTCTTGTCTACGTATGAGTATGTCAGGGAAAAGTAAGTTTTTCAGACTTAGTACAGTGCTTATGATGGGGGCGGGTTAGGTGCTCCTATAAGTCCAATAAACAATAATAATAGGCAAGCACTGAGTTTATTTACGGCAGAGAGCCTGGGATAATGGCTGTGCATCTGTGTTCAGATTCCAGAAGTGATGTGGCACCATATTTAAACAGATCTCACCAATCTTTCTTTTTCCACTCACTCACCACCAGAGGCATAGCTATGAGTGGACCCAGGCAGGCCAAGGTCCACCTTCTTGCCAGCATATGCGCCCATCCCCACCCACTGCAGTACCCAGAAGCAGCGTGAGCTTTGCTAACCTGATGGACTGGCAAGGAGCATGTGTCCGTGAGTAGCGGCGCTGTAGGCAGATGGATGGGGTGGGCTGCTCTCTGCCCAAACTGTCTTGCAGCTTTCACCCCGGTCATCTGCTGTGGCCTTGATATGACATGGGCCAGGTTACCTCTCCCTCACCCTCCTCTCAGGAAGCAGGACCGGCTGGGTCCAACCTGGAGACTAAGGTGCCTAGCCAGAAAATGGGGGTTTCCTATGCCCCTTTTCATCACATGGCCAGCAGATAATGTTTTCTCATTGTAGGCTTGTGGATTTGGTATTCTTAAAAATTGGAGGAAAGGAAGAACTACCATCTCTAATATTTTGAATAAAATCACCGTACTAGATATGAGATTACAAACCATCCAAAGGCCAAAAATGCTCTAATAATTCTCAGAAAGGGTTCTAGTGAATGGCTGGGAAGTGTGAATACCACTTGATTCTCATTTGTGAGATACTGAGATCTGGAGAGATCCTGTGTTTGAGGGATTGTGTGGGATTATGGTCAGGCCAGGACTAAACAATGAACGACGAGGATCAGAAGATGCTACACAAACTGAATATCAGATTAATAGATCTAAATAAAATGGTTTTATTTTGAGCAGTGAAACCTCTGTTTGGCATGGTATTAGGTGGTAGGATTCCCGTAAATGAAACTCGAAGATATGATTTGTTCCTCTTGTACAACGTGTCAGAAGTTTTGTAGTCTGTATGGTCACAAGTGGCCAGTGCTTTGCATTATTGCCTCCTCTAAAAGACATTCAAATGGAGCATTTAAGTAAGACAAATCCAAGTGCCGGTTCTACCTATCAATAAAATATTTCAAGAATACTTTACTGGCAAATAAATTTGTTAGTCTTTAAAAGTGCCACAAGACTCCTTGTTTGTTTTATTGGCAGTGTTGTAGTTACAGGGGAACAGTTCAGGTAGATCTGTCTTTCTAAATAATGTGGGAAGGTATAAGCAATGATATTTGCAATGGTTTTCAGTAATGTGTTCTGTATCCTACAGCTGCATCTGGAAATATAAAGAGCTTAGTAAATCATCAAATTTTCCTTGTGGGTCTTGTTGTTCTTGAACTGCGGAAGTATTCCTCCGTGTCTTGACTGGCATATGTTTGACAGATTCTGGAATGGGATGTAACAATGTGTGCAAAATTATCCAAGGTAGATCTGGCTCCTATACTAAAAATATAAAATGTTGGCTTAGACTGTTTATCAAGCAACATGTATGTTGTGAAACAAATTGCTAAGCTAGCGTGGCATGTGGCTCCAAGTTCTACAGCTGCTTTGAAGGGGAACCGCTAATTTTTGTTGCTGTTGTTTGTTTGTTTTTTACAAAACAGTTTTCCATGTTCAAGAACTAATAGTAATTAGGCAGAAGTTGAACACAGACAAGTGCTTCTTGTTTGAAATGCCTCTGATGAATCAGAATTCATTATTGTGGACCTGGTTTTTCCCTGACATCAGTTTTAGTGTGGCATACTCTCCTCACTTGAGCTACTTATGATTTTCACTGGTGTAAATGAGAACCGAATAAGGCCCTCTGTAGCTAAAGTGGAGAAGGACAAAAAAAAATATGTGTAGTTTTCTTTGGTAAAAATGCAGATTTTGCTAAATTGACACTCACTGCAAATTTATGCAAGTTTCACAAAATTCTTTCTATAGACTATGTACAAAGTCCCGGAAAAATCAGAATTCTTTATCTGGACATTTTCAAAATGTAATGTTTCAGTTTTTCATGGTGAATTAATATTATCTAAAAGAACCATCACAGATGATTTAAACAGACAAAACCCTAATGTTTCCATTTTGCTGAAGGGATGCATTTTGTTCAATCTAAAACTTGTTTTGTCTGCTTTACTATCCTGAAAATGTAGTTCCCTTTCAACTTGACCCCAAATTAATTTCTTTTTATTTTCTAGAATGCCCAGAGAACCAAAACAATCCACTATCTGCACAACTCTAATCTAAAGTGAGCACTAGGAAGGCTGTATTCTAAAATGGGATGGGGATGTCACTTCTGGGTGTACATGAGTTATATTTACTATGCCCATATAATAATAAACAAAGAGGGTCTGTTTCCCCATTGCTTTGCATTGCTATTTAGACCAGAGAGTATTGAGTCCACAGAAGATATAAAGCATTACCAAATCTTAATGATAGCTATATAGGTCGACTGTGCAATGGTATAAACATCTGCACAAGGTTCAGGGCAATGAAAAAGCAGGCCTACACTGTTTTAGCTCTCGTAATTCTGCAGAATGTAAAGGCATAGCTCTTGTAATTCTGCAGAATGTAAAGGCAGTTTGCAGACCAGCGACTGAAATAAGTGACTGCAAATCCATAGCAGTCAGTTGGTTTCATTCATGGGGGAATTACTTTTCTTAAAGATCTAAGCTCTTATACTGGTGTAACTCCATTCATATCAATGAATCACTCTATAATTGCCCTTTTCTGTTTATTCCTTTGGAGCCTCTGGCAGAGGACACTGTTGGAAGACAGGATACTGGGCTAGGTAGGCCATTGTTTTGGCCCTGTATGGCCATTCCTGTAATGCAGTTACCCCAAAGTAAGCCTGTAGTAATACGGCAGAGATTCAGGCCGAATGGCACTGTGGTAACACCTGGATTTGGTCCTGCACACAAAGTGCGAATGAAACATAATCTATTTTTGGGAAGAGGATGGCAGCAATCACACAGAGCACAGACCCTACATGGGAAGGAGGAAGGGAAAATTTAAACTAAGTATGCCAGAGCAAATCTCTGCATTCATTAAATAGCTTGCAAAATGTACAAATGCAAAAAGGTTAAAATCCTCTGTCAAGTGAAGCAGCTGGGCTAGGCAAACAGGAAGCTGCAGAAAGTGGAAAGCAATTCTTTTTTCCTCCAAGCCTTCACCATGTTGTGGAGTTGTTATAGCTTAAAATGATATGGCAGAATCCCTGGATCACACACCATACTGAGCCAGCCCATGCTCTCTTAACTCTGCTGTGCCAAATGAGATCTGTACAACAGAGAGGGATTCTTTAGTGGCTTCCCTTACCCAAAGTGCTTATGCTGCAGCACCACATTTGTTTCACCAGCTGAGTAGCCCGGCATTGGCAGACCTTGGATTTTAGCAGAAGGGCAGATAACATAGCTCTAAACTCTAAGTGAGCCTGAAACATTTGGTGATTGAAACAAGAGATTTAAGTTTGCACTAAGAGTCCTGTGGCACTTAAAACTAACAATTGTATTTATTGCATGAGCTTTCATGGGAGAAAATCCCACTTTTTCAGATATATAGAAGATGGGGAAATTTACAGAATGGGAGGAAAATAAATGCAGGGAAGTGTAAGTCATGGGATCAGGACACACTGTAACAGCAAATCAAAGTGGCTGTTAAGATTCAAACATTGGAGAACAGCATATAGGGGGAGATAAGGTCAAATCACCTTTTGTAATGAGAAAAAAAATTCAAAGTCTTTATTTAGTGCATTTGTTGGCATTTAAGTGCCACAGGACTCCTTGTTTGTTTTGCAGAATTAGACTAACATGTCTATCCCTTTGAAAGTTTGCACTAACATCTGGGTAGATACTATATGCTATATGCCAATCCACAGATCCTGCCAAGTTCCAAAGCGGCAGCTGTGTTACTCTAGTAAAGCAAAAAAGCAAGGAGTCTTATGGCCTATGTTCCCTCTAAGCTGTGCGCATGTGCTCATGCACACAGGTCATGAAACCTGTGTATACAACAAAATAGAGCACGCACAAAAAAATTCAACAGTGCTAATATTTTTATACCACTTTAAGAAGGCGGATTCAGGTAGCATGTTTCAAATAAGGTTTTGTAATTTATAAAATCATTTCCATCACCATATAAAAATATAGATATCATTTGCATCATACATACTTGCTTCTTTGTGCTCACAAGTTTGATCACACTCAGTGGAGTGCGCACAAATTTGGGCACTGATTCGAAAATTTGCACAAAAGAAATTTTTTGCGCACATAGCCTATTAAAAATTAGAGGGAACATTGCATGGCATTTAAAGACTAACAGATTTATTTATCGCGTGAGCTTTTGTGGGAGAAAATAAATCTGTTTTTAAGTGCCACTAGACTCCTTGTTTTTGTTTTTGTTTTTTCCCCTCCTCAACAGATCCTGGCTCTTCAAGTCAAGCTATAGTGACTCATGTCCCATATCATCAAAGGTATTTAGGGGTCTTAAAGATGCATAGAGATCCTCATGAGTGTTTGAAAAACACCTAAGTGCCCAACTCCCATTTTAGGCACCTAGTCACTTTTCTGAATCCCACAAGATGGCCATCTGCATCTCTAAGCACCTAAATATCTTTGAAAATCTGGACCATAGTTCTGGAGATCCCATGTATGTTAGTCAAGATAGTGGCCACCACATCAGCACTACCCTGATCAGGCTAGAAATGGAAATAGAAGGACTGAAATACCATGGAAGTGTCCAATTCCTGTGGTGTTTTGAACCTTGTAAAAAATCAAGACTTAAGCAAATCCCAGCTAGTCCTTGAAATGCATATTTGAAATTATTTGTGGTAACAAATGGATCAAAAACAACTGGACGTAAAGATTTTATTCTCATAGTAGAAGAAAATCTTAACCACTCAACTTGCTTCTGCAGGGGAAGTCTGTGTGAAGAAAGACGCTTTAGAAAGTGTCCTGAATGCTCACATTTAGGCTGCGTCACCCCCATTAGGAAGCAAATTCAGGCTGGACTGCAGTCCACTGAGAACAAGCCCACCACAACTACAAAATAAATAAACCAACTCACTATCAACTCTAGAGCCCCTGCCAATCTCACATGGTGGGAGCCACTCTTTAGGACACACAGGATCTGAACTAAAGAGGGCTTAACTGTGAGAAAGTTTGACAGAATTCAATTCTGTCCCCTTTCAGAAGACCAACGTCCAACCAGTTTTCTCATCTTAGTTATGTGTCAGTTGAAAACAATATTACCTGGAGGTGCTGCTGTGTGTATGGTCCTGGAGATGCCCCTCTGCAAGGAGAATTGCTTTAATTAAGCTACCAGGATGAAGCCACATCAGTCATAGACAGAGCAGAGCCTCCTAACCAATACTTTATTGCTTTGGAAAGACACAGACTCTGCTTTAGATTTATTTGGCATATGCAATTTGGTTAAGTCAAGCCACAGTATTCTTATCAAAGATGTTCAAGGCATCAGGACCTTCAGGAAGCTGAGTCATTTTGCAGGCCTCATCAATATGTCTCATGGTTTGTAGCTCACATCAGTGTATTAGATAGTATCAGAGAGGTCACCAAAATTCCACTACAACACAAATTCCATGTCTGGTACAAAACCAATTCAGGAAGCTCCATTCCCTTAATGATAAATCAAACCTGTGTAGGCATAGATCGTATGTCTCTACTGGAGCCCTAAGTCGACTTAACCTTCCTTAAGTTGACCTAAGGAACACTCTGGCCCCTTTTGGAATTTATTAAGTCAACTCAATGGCTTTCTTAAGTTGACTTAATAACACCACCTTTTAAAGTTGACTTAATTGTTAAGTCAACTTTATTAAATCACCTTAAGCCAATGTAGATGCTTAAGCCAACTTCCATTAAGCCAACTTAAACTAGTAAGAACCAGTGTGGATTCAGGCAGTTGGAACTCTGTAAATCAACTTAGCATGAGTATGGACACTCTAAATTGACTTAGCAAGGTTGATTTTAAGTCAACTTAAAGTCAACCTTGTTAAGTCAACTTAACAGAGCCTCCACTGTATTCATACTCAGAGTGTAGTTTGAGACAGAATAATTATGTGTCCCTTGCTCTCCACCCTATGAAGCTCATCACACATCCTCTATCATTAATCCTTCACCCAATAGTGTTTTTGACAGTGGGCGCCATGAGAGCAGATGACTAGTGGTGAATGAAACAAGTCTTTAATTAACAGTAGTTGAAGCATATCACACAGCTTCATCACAAGCTTTGCTATGCTTTAGAGAGGAAGATCGCCTCCAAAATGTGACACAGGAAAACAGCTCTGTGGTTATGGAGGAAGGCCATAAATGGAAGCCTCTGTGGCTACCACCAACCCTGTCAGATAGTCTCATAAAATTTTCTGAGATTATGATTTGCATCCTACTTTCTGGCCAGACTATTTACCTGAAGAATGATGGGTGAGTTGAGATAATCTCTGGATAAACTTCCAAACTTATTCACCAATTCACTCTGTAATTCTGAGGTTGATTTTAAGAGTGCGCGTGCGCGCGCGCGCACACACACACACACACACACACACACACACACACACACACACACAC
>ML682055.1:2102245-2129493 GCA_007922195.1 Podocnemis expansa
ACACACACACACACACACACACACACACACACACACACACACACACAGATGAAAATCTCATTAACAGCTCAATTGTTGCTAGAGAGTATTTTCCCCTGGGATACAATAAAGGATCTGTAGAACTCTGCGGTATTTGCAGTAGAAGAAACAGAAGGAGAGAACAGTTTGGGAAATGTACAGTACCACAAAGCGATACAGCTGAAGTAAGAAAGGATTTTTTTTTAAAATAACAATACTTATTGGCATGTTTTTAAGCTATCATTAACCTTTTACAGTTCCACACCCTCTATAGCCACTGTTTCAATAGCATGTAACACTTCAGCATACAACAAATATATACCCTAGGATTTTCCCGAGATGGGGTCATGAGTTGACTTTTCAAATCCTCTTTTACAGCTGCAGCAAAATTTATTTGGATTTTTGAACTCATAATTCACTTACAACTGCAAATCTGGCCATTGGAAAGTGGCTTAGACAAGTGGACAGGACACTAGATTACGACTCCTAAGACGTCGGGTGCCATAGTTATGCCTGCTATGAGAATTTGACCGATTCTGGGCCCCTGTTTCTCTACACCCTTGCTTTCTTGTATTCAGAGTCAATGCTGTGGGGCCCAGGCCACTTATAGTATTGCCAAACCCAAAGCTTTCAAAAACCATGAGTTAGTTCTCAACAGTGTCAAGTTGTCTTAAAAACAATGATGTTTTAAATTATAATAAATGCTCAGCTCTTTTATTTGCCTTCTGGTTTCTGAGCCTCGAGGGTGCATTCAGGTTATGTTTTCAAAGTTTTCTCTGCAATCATAATGTCTAGAAATTTACTTTCTTTTTCAATGAAAGCTGAGCTTACCACATAATTGCTTGGCTCTGGAAACTGGGGGATTCCAGAAAAGGACAAGTGAATCCCAAGACTCTCAATCAAGTTGCAAGATTTGGAAATGTGTCTTACTGAGGGCACAGTCTATGCTTCAGTATAAATCCCAGCTCAAAAAGACACACATGCTCGCTCTGATCAACTTAATGCATTTCAGATAAAGCATACATTTGGTGCCACAAACAATGGGAGGGGCTAACCACCCCAAGTATGTACCCATCCAAGACACAATGGCTATGTCTATACTAACAAGTTATTTTGAATTAAGGAGGCTTAAATCAAAGTAACTTATTCCCTGGACAAGGAGTCATTTTATTTTATAAAAGTAAGCAGTTCCTTGATTCAAAATAAGGAACCACCAATTCAATATAATAAAACCTGCTTTTACTTTGAAGTATCACTTACTTTGAAGTTATTAGTTCAAATTAAGCCATTTTAAGCC
Organism: Podocnemis expansa; assembly: GCA_007922195.1. Classification (NCBI taxonomy): domain Eukaryota; kingdom Metazoa; phylum Chordata; order Testudines; family Podocnemididae; genus Podocnemis; species Podocnemis expansa. Next base: position 2,103,561 of record ML682055.1, read on the forward strand.
ATGTAATAGGCTTAATTTGAGCTAATTTTCCTCTTCTTTTGCCTGCCTTCCCCTATTTCAAATTAGAGAGTCTAGTGAAGACTCACTATTTTGAATTAATAAAGCCCACTTTATTTCAAGTTAGAGAGTCTTCACTGGACTCCTAATTTGAAATAAAAACTTCAGTGTAGTGCTAATTCAAAATAATAACTTCAATTTAAATTCAAAGTAGTTATTTTGAATTAACTACTTCAAATTAACTTTGTAAGTGTAGACATACGCTGTATGTGTACTCAGGTAACTAGCCCATTCCCTTGCTTACACTGCTGTGACTATGCTTTATTTTTAGCATGCTAAATTGACTGGAGCTTGTGCTTGTAGGTCTGGTCTAACTGAGAATCACACTGTTGGCTAAATTTGTAAACATACCTTTAGTTTTTGTACTGAATCTGGCATAGTGGAGCCCAAGTACCTTTTGGGGCTTCTAAACATTGCAGTAATACAAATCATAAATAGCAAGGGTGTAATTTTCAATAGCACCCAACACTGAACTGACTCTGTTTCCATCAGGAATTTCTCCGTTAACTGCAGTGGGAGCAAAATTAGGCCAGTCTTAAGTCTTTCCAAAAATCACAGCTACTTATGTCTCTAATGAGCTGACAGCAGAGGATGTAACTCTGGCCATTAGAGGTCCAGGAACTCAAATAAAAATCTATAATTCATTTTCTAGCTGAAAAAAGGTGGGGAGCACATTTTTTTCGTTCTAATTACCCCTACAAAAAGGGAAGCCAAGTCTGGGAAATATGTATCTCTATATTTCTCTGACTTATGTGCATTTGTTTTTATCCTAGTTGTATCTCACAACTTGTCCTTTTTACAGCCAAACTCACCAATATCCTGAAATGTTTGGAAATGGCACACAATTCTTCCTTTATGGCTTCTAGCTAAAATATGAACAGAGGAACCAAAAACCTTCTTGAGTTCCCTGAAGCTAGTATTGGAACCCTCAGTGCCAGAAATTATATGTGAAACCCTGCTTTTGTGAGATTCCTAGCCTAGCCTTGAAACCTGAAATGCCTGGAGAAAGCACTCGCATATTCAGATAATCAACAATCAAAACTGAGCCCCAGCACTGAAGCTTTCCAGATTTATCCATTAATATGTTTATAAAAATAGATGACTGACAGCTCTTGCAAGGAACGGAGTATGTCACCACAAAAAACGCCCCCCTGACCTCAGTAAATAGGGAAATCCATGGGTGAAGGAAATAAGAATTGAACAAGGGCCTCTGTTAGAGTGGACAGGCCATCAGGGTTACACTTAGCATTGTGGTCCTAGCAGATAGAAGGATATTACAGGAAAACAGATAAAGGGTCTTGGGCAAACTAGATGTCTGCTATATCAGCAGTTCTGAGAAAACAGGGAGGGAATGGGGGCTCACTGACTCTGTGCATAGAAAATGGTGTTGAAATGCTAGACTGGCACTTTACATTTCAGAATTTCCTGGTCCTGGTTGCTGAGAACAGGGCTCTGTCTAGAAGCATGTGATGTAGATCTAACAGCAGCAGTCAATAGCGAAGCAGCCTAGAATGAGATTGGGGAACTGGGCCTCTCTGTTCTAGGGAGCAGCCTGTTTCATCTCTCTCTGTTTTGGGGTTTTTGCATGTTGTTATGAATTCTAAGAAATAAAGTAGTGTTACATTACAACCTTCCATGAAGTCCTTATGCTTTTCACAGTATCAGAGAAATTGGAAGGAACCATGAGAAGTCATTGAGTCCAGTCCCCTGCACTCATGGCAAGACCAAATACCTCTTAAGCCATCCCTGATGTGTTTTTGTCTAACCTGCTCTTAAACGGTTCCAATGCCTATTTAACTTCTTCATGTGTACACCATGAAACAGAACTGATGACTGTGGATTAATGACTATTACACAGAGATACAGAATCAGGCCTTCAGCACATTAAAATCTTCACCAAATACCAGGAGGACTATTTTTTTTTACCTCTCTCTTTCCATCTTTTTAACAAATAATTACCTCTTACCTTCCATATTCATGTACACGGAAGGTCCCAATTTAAATTTTTAATTTTAATATTTAATAAGCTTTCCAGGGAATAGAATTCTGGAGGTGCCATCTCTGAAAAAAATGGAAGCAGAAAGATTAAAAGGACTGAAACAAACTCAGATGTGATCGCATGCTTTCTATAAGGGAATCATTGCCATCAGCAGGATTTTCAGAACAACCTATTGACTTAGCCTCACATTGTCTCAAACCATCAACTAGGAACTCTGTCATGTGAATTCACACAAAGCATATTTCTTGGGTCAGGCATGAAATCAAAATTCTTTTAAGCAAGCAGAGACTTAAAACACTTGCCGTCTGAAAAAAGTCTCCGAAGAGCTCATCTCACATACAATATAGTCACAAACATCTGCTTTCGTTTCAGTTTTTCCTTCTGTTAAAACTAAAGAGAGCATTTCCAGATCCCTGGAGCCACTGTCCCTTTTAAGCCAAATACATAAAAATGTGACACACACTGTGGATTGAGGATGGGGAAGTGCTCTATTTATCAAAATAGATGATTTTTCTCTCCTCTCTTAAAGAATTCTCTGGTAAAAGTTATCTGTGGCCAGCTTTTTTTTCATATGACAGTTTGAATTCTGAATTTGTATGTATTCATTTTGGAGCTGACTAATATTTATGGCATAATAATTTGCAAGATTCTCGTCAAGAGCAAATGTGAGATGCAAATTCAGCTAGAACTTAGAGTTTAATCCTCATTAAAAGACTCCTCAGTGTCCCCTTTTTCTGGATAATGAGACGGAAAATATGACTCCTTTGGGGGACCTTAATTAGGAGTCCTGGCAGATCTATTTCAACCAGTCCATTAGATTATTAAAATACCAGTCAATGGGATCATTCTTTTTTTCTTCCTCCTTTTCATTTGTAGGTGAGTCTTTTGTCCCCTAGCTTTTCCCTTAATTTGAGGATCTAGTTCAAAATTTCCCTGCTGCTTTTGAAACTCTCTTTTTCCTTCTTGACAAATGTCCTGGCCGTTCTCGCCTTCCTCTGTAAACAGTGAGATAAAAGCCAAATGAATGGCACTTTACATGCATTACAGCATAGTGCTGTGTAACATTGCCTGGGGTATATCTGAAGAAGGTGCTTTTTCTGGTTAAGAATATCAGGGGACTGTGGTTCAATTCCCACTGTTGCCACAGATCTCCTGTGTGACCTTTGGCAAGTCATTTAATCTCTCTAATGCCGCCGATCCACATATGTAAAATGGGATTGATAATCCTTGCTTGACTGTCTTGTTTATTCAGATTTTAGGCTTTCTGGGGTGCAGTTCATCTCATCCTGTATGTACAATGGGGCCTTGAATTTGGTTGCAGCCATTAGATTTTTGTGCCCCAGGGGTCGGTCCTGGGGCCGGTTCTGTTCAACATTTTCATCAATGATCTGGATGATGGAATAGACTGCACTCTCAGTAAGTTTGCGGATGACACCAAGCTGGGGGGAACAGTAGACACATTGGAGGGCAAGGACAGGATTCAGGGAGACCTAGATAAATTGGAACAGTGGGTCAATAGAAATCTTATGAGGTTCAGTAAGGACAAGTGTAAAATCCTGCACGTGGGACGAAAAACCCCATGCACTGCTACAGGCTGGGGAACATTCAGCTAAGTAGCAGCACTATAGCAAAGGACCTGGAGGTCATGGTGGATGGGAAGTTGGATATGAGTCGGCAGTGTGCTCTTGCGGCCAAAAAGGCCAATGGCATACTGGGCTGCATCAAAAGAAGTATTACCAGCAGATCAAGGGATGTGATCATTCCCCTCTATTCTGCACTGGTGAGGCCACATCTAGAATACTGTGTTCAGTTTTGGGCTCCCCACTACAAAAAGGACAGGGACCTACTGGAGAGAGTTCAGAGGAGGGCAACCAAAATGATTAAAGGGCTGGAGCACAAGCCCTATGAGGAAAGACTGAAAGCATTAGGCTTATTTAGTCTGCAGAAGAGAAGATTGAGGGGGAATTTGATAGCAACCTTCAACTACTTGAAGGGATGCTCTAAGGAAGATGGAGCTCGACTGCTCTCAGTAATAACAGAGGACAGAACAAGGAGCAATGGTCTCAAGTTACAGTTAGGGAGGTCGAGGCTGGATATTAGAAAACACTTTTTTACTAGGTGAGTAGTGAAACATTGGAATGAACTGCCGAGGGAGGTGGTGAAATCTCCATCTTTGGAGGTGTTTAAGGCGTGGCTGGACAAAACCATGACTAGGATGGTTTAGTGGAAGTGGTCCTGCCTCTGGCAGTAGGGTTGGACTAGATGACCTATAAGGTCCCTTCCAAACCTATGATTCTATGATTTTACTATAAAACAAATATGCAAATCATATGCATGTAATCCCTGCTTGCTCAGAGCAACGCTTTAATGGTGGCTGGACTCCCTACCACTTGATGGATTTGCTACAGCCTTGTAGAGCAAAGCAGCAGCTTCTAACCTGTGCATTTCATTCTCAGGGTCCCAGCTTGGATCCTGTAGCTGACTCCTGTGTGTAGGTCAGTGTTGCATGTACGTTTATTTTATGTTGTAGGCTGATTTCATATTTTTCCTTTTCCTTGTTTTCATCATGGGATCAGGCACTTAGCCAGAACATAGCATTCTATGGCTACTCAAGCCAGCAAAAATGTCATTTTATGATCTGGCCAGCAGGGAACTTCCCAGAAGCTGAATGTGTCTCTCATTGGCATAGGGGAGCAGCTCAGCTGGCATGCTGGGGCAAAGGCACTCGTGGTCCATATGCAGCCCATAGGTTTTAATTTGCTTGCCCCTTATCTATAGTAAATACTGTGTGATGAGCAGGATAAATAGAGGGGGTACTAGGGATTTTAATCTTGCATTAATGAAAGTGCTGTTCTGAAGCTGTTCAGTTTTTCCTGCCTACTAGTAGGACTAAAGCTGGTGAGTGGGGAATAGCTGTATTTTCATGATGAGATTGAGACTTTTGCTTAACAAAAAAAAAAAAAAAAAAAAAAAAAAAGCCTTGACCCCAATTCTGGTTTAATGCAAGCTTGTCTCACACTGGTGTTGCTCTGTTAACTTGAGTGGAGCTACTCCTAATTGTCACCACTGTAAAGGAGGGTAGAATTAGTGCTCATCAAAAACCCATTATGTGATTTGGATTTGATGGCAGATAGATAAGAAAGCCAGAAACATATCAGCAAGGATTCTTTGATAATGTGCTCCTTAGCCTATCAGGAAAATGTGTCACATAGTACAATGGCTAAAGTTGCAATTAGAAGAATTCAGACGGGAAATAAGGTGTAAATTTTTAAGCGTGAGAATAATTAATCATTGAAACAATTTAGTGAGGTTTGTGGTCAATCCTTCATTGCAGAACATTTTAAAATCAGGATTGGATTGTTTTCCAAAACTTATGGTCTAGGAATTATTTTGGGTAATTCATATGGCCTGAGTTATACTAGGCTATGTCCACACCTAGCTGGTTAAATCGCTTTAACTTAAATTGATTGAACTAAATCGATATAAAAATCATTAAATTAATATAAGCTAAATCAATGTACCAGGTCCACCTGAAAAAACTCAAATCAAACTAGCATGTCCGGACACAGGACATGCTAGTTCGATTTTGGGTAAAGGAACCATGGGAGGTGTGGCAAGATGGCAGCCTGGCAGGGCCATGCCCCCTGCCAATCGCATGAAAGCAGAAACTGCCCTCCGCTCCCTGTCCATTCTGGCTGGCAGGGAACTGCGAGAGAGATGGCAATGGATGCTCCCCAGCTCCCATTCCATCATCGTGCGGCAGCCAGAACTTCTGCAAGTCTGCAGGGTGCCCTCCAGCATTGGGACACATTTTTCCTAGACTGTGATGGTGCTGAGCCTGAGGCTCTTAACATTCTTATGCTGGGCCTCGGAGTGGCCTTAATTCCTCTCCCCTCCTCTGTGCCCCAGTGCATCTGAGGAGAGGAGACCAGCACAGACTGGTGGGACTGGGTAGTGCTGGGAACCTGGAGCAATGAGCAGTGGTGCAGGAACTTCTGGATGAGCAGAGAGACCTTTGTCCACCTGGTCTCAGAGCTCGCCCTGTTCCTGTGCTGAAGGGACACTGTAATGAGACCTGCCATCCCTGTGGACAAGAGAGTGGTCATCACCCTCTGAGAGATGGCTACTCCTGAGTCCTACAGGTCTGTGGCACATCTCTTCGGTTTGGCAGGTCCACTGTCAGGGAGGCTTTGCTTCAGGTTGCCAGCTCCATCAACGTGGTCCTGCAGCCACGCCTTGTCACCCCAGGTGAGCTGCAGAACACCATCTCCTGCACTGCTGCCCAGGGTTCCCGAACTGCACCAGGATCCTACATGCCACCCACATCCCCATGCGAGCTCTAGAGCACCGTGTGGCTGAGCACCGAAACTACAAGGGATATCACTCTGTCATCCTTCAGGCCCCTGTGGACCACCAGGGTGTCTTCCAAAATAGCTACGTTGGATGGCCAGGGAGGATGCATGATGCCAGGGTCCTCCAGAACTCCACTGTGTACTGGGGTATAGAGGCAGGCACCTTCTTCCCAGCCCATAACATCACCATCAGGAAAGTGGAGGTGCCCATCATCATCGTTGCTGATGCGGCTTACCCTCTTCGCCCCTGGCTCATGAGCCTCTAGAGGGGACCTCTCAACACCGGCTGCCAGCTGTTTAACCGCCACCTGACCTGCTGCCACCAGGTGGTCGAGCGGACATTTGGCAGGCTGAAGGCCTGGTGGAGGTGCCTGCTCACATCTTCGCCCCTGGCTCATGCGCCTCTAGAGGGGACCTCTCAACACCGGCTGCCAGCTGTTTAACCGCCGCCTGACCCGCTGCCACCAGGTGGTCGAGCGGTCATTTGGCAGGCTGAAGGCCTGGTGGAGGTGCCTGCTCACATGCCTCCACCTCACAGAGGACACCGCAGTGTAGGTCATCAGTGCATGCGTGGTCCTGCACAATCTTTGTGAGATCTGCAGGGAGACACAGTAGCTGCAACATGAGAGGCTGAAGCACAGCTTGTTGCCAGCCAATTCCAAGAGCATGCATAGCCAAGGTTATTTGTGGTGCACAACGCTATGAAGGACCTGATCCTCAGTGAGGGCCACTGAGGGCCAGGCCCACCCCAACAGCGCCCCCTACTCCTCCCTCCCACCACAGACAGCTCCTACCCACCCACCCACAACTTGAACCCTACCCAAATAAATTACAAGATAAATCTGAACGTTTACTATTGTTTATTTAAAATGGGGGGGTCAGGGCAAAGATGGGCATGGGAGGCAATAGGGAGGATCCAGGTGGATAAGAACTGGGGGGTGGTTATTCAACTGGGTAGGGGGGATCTGGGTGGGGGAGAACTGGGGGGTGGTTGTTCAGTTGGGGAGGGGAGAATCTGGGTGAGGGGTTGTAAACACTGGAGGGTTGGAGGGGCTGTAGTGGGCCCGTGGCCTGCCGTGCCACAGCGTTCCCCAAGGCCACCCAGGGTCCCAGGGCACCTGCGGCGAGGGACGCCAGGCTCCCTCTGGGGAACTTCCTCAGATTCTGTGGGGGCCAGGTACCCCACAATGTGCCGCAGGCTTGCCGCAACATCCTGCACAGCAATGCTGAGGGCCTGCAGCGCATCGCTCTGCTGCTCCATCGCTTAGTTCTGCCGCTCCAGCGCTGCAACCACTTGGTGACATCCTGGCAGCGGACTACCTGCTTCCACCATGCCTGGCTGGACTACTCTGCTCCCTGGCTGAGCTTGAGGAGCCTGCCAACAATCATGTGCCAGGTCCAGCAGGCCCTCCTCCTCCTCCGGGCGGCGGCTGGCGGGCTCCCAGGAGCAGGGCGGTGGGTGGCTCTGCAAGTTGTTGGAGGGAAGGACAAAACAAGAATTAGCTCCTCAGCCTACTGGCCTTGGCTGTGTGTAGCTTGTCAGCTGCAAATACTTCCACCCTGACTGGCCACAGGCAGCCTAAACTGTTTCCTGTGGGACAGTATCCCGAAGGCTTGCAATGCCCACTGTGGTGGATGGCAGCAAGGCTGGTCTTGTCACAGGAAGTCTTCCAAGGGCACGTGCCAGCAATGTGGGCAGCATGCTGTCCACCCTTGATGCCGCTACATGTGGTCACTGCCACTGCCACCATCTGTAACCCCCACCGTGCATGGGTCTGGGACCCTGGTGCCACATGTCCCTCAGCTGGTGGGAGGGCCTCAGCGTGCCCCAGGCCAGTGCCCTGCCTGTCGCTGAGACATGCCCCCTGCAGCAGCCATGCCACAGGCAGGCTCGGCCCAGCCTGCATGGAGTGGGAAGGAACACTCACCAACAGGCGCTGTGGTGGGTTGCTTCGATGTCCCCTCCTCGGCATCCAGCTCTATGGGGGGGGGCTCCGATGTGTCCCCACCTTCCTCCTCTTCCTTCTTGGGGGTGGCTGCCCTGTGCTCCTGTGGTCAGAACTGGATGGCTGGGCTTTGGGGGGTGGTGCACTCCCAGGCTGGCTGGTGCCGCTGACATCCAGGGACACCTTATTATATGAGGGGCCTCGGACGGGAGATGTGGCTGCGGGGGTGGGCTCTCTTGAGTCCATGGCCCTGGCTGGGAGGCTGCTGGGCTTCACCCCAAAGAATGTCTGCAGCTCCTCATAAAAGGTGCAGGTGGCAGTGCTGCGTGCCCCCTGGAGCTGCCTCGCTTCCCTGGTGCAGGTATAGTTCTGACACAGGAATTTAATCTTTGCCTGCACTTGCTCCATGCTGTGGTGGTACCCCTTTGCTGACATCTGTGCTGAAATGTCATCATATATGTCATGGTTCCAGTGCCTTGCCTAGAACTGTGCATATATGTCCTGTGTGCCCCAGATGCCTATGAGGCATTGGACTTTGTCAAGGGTCCATGCTGGAGCCCTCCATTGCTATGGGGCAGAGCTGGCAGCAGGAGGTTGAGGAGGTCTCTCCTCACTGCCCACCACATGCTCTGATTCCCAGGGCATGGGGCTTCCTGCTTTCTGGAAGGGGCAGAGCACCGTGGGAGGAAGAAGATCAGAAAAGTGTTATTTTTGAATTGACCGTTAAATTGAAATATCACGTCCGGATGGTATTATTTTGATTCAACGGAATCGAAATAATCATCATATCGATCTTACCCCTGGTTTTGTTAAATCAATATGACGACCCTTAGATTGGAATGACAGGGCTCGTCATTTCAGTCTAAGAAAAATGTTGCCTGGATGTAACACTAGTTGAATCAATATAACGCTCGTTATATTGATTCAATCACTGCATGTGGATATACCCCTAGATATCAGACTAGTTGACTTTGGAGTCTATGAATTCCACATGTGGAATGGAAGTTTGCTAGAACCTGCTGTTGGAAGTTCCTCATCATTGTCTGTAAGTGCATAGCTAACTTTTGGAACATGCTCTGAGGGAAAAGAATCACAAGACACAAAAATCAATAGGCACCACCCTTCATACTGGGGCAATTTGGCATTAACATCCCAGCCTTGGATTAGGCAGTACTTCGTTGGTGGAGAAACTCTTTCAGAAGGGATTTATAACTGAAGTCCTGAGCACTTGTGGTCAATAACCAGGCCACAGCACTTTTCCAGGAATAGAAAACACAGGAGACTAAACCAAGGACAGAAAAGTTACCCATGTCTTGGCAAAATTCCAGTTTAATAATTACATTCCACCTATCCATACTCCCTGTGCAGTTTTAGTTGCAAAAGATTGCATTCACTTCTTGACAAAGTTATTGGATAATACTGATTTGTGGTGTTTAATAATGGCCCCATTTCACCCCAGAAGTTATCCTTGTCTATAATTTGCAATTTAAGGGATGCATGTCTAAGCACCGGATGGATGTAAACTTGGAAAAGTAACCAGAGGAGCAACTGATCCTTATATATGGCCCTCAGAAATCAACTTGTCATGTTGATAATCTGAGATCATTTGAAACAAATAGGTCTGGTCTGCCTTATGATGTTATATCCGTATAGCTATGTCAGAGAGGTGTTTGATTCTTTTCCCAATTTAGATATATTTGGGATAAACTCTAGTGTGGACATGATTATACCAGTATATAGGTGCCTCATAGTGGTGTAATATAATATTGTCTCACACAACTGGTCTTTCTGCTATCCTGGAACCAACATAGCTATAACAACATGGTTTACATTATATATGCATAGCTTATTCCACTGCTCATTAGTGATCCTTAGGGCTGAATTAAGGGGCCCTGGGATCCCTGGCTGCCCAGTTTCATAGATTGCCCCCCCCAGGTACACACCCCTGACTGTGGCAGTCAGGCTAGGGTTGGGATGGGGTGGTGTTTGGGCAGATCTGCCAGCCGTGTGGGGCCAGCACTTGGTGCTAAATGGGTGCTGGAGCCTTTGGGCCAGGGGCTGTAGTCCATGGCACTCCTGCCCCACCCCTGGGCGGGCTGATTGCTGGGGGCAGGACAGGCCAGTGCATGCAGCAGTGCTCCATGGGTAGGGCCAGGTCTGGGTGGCCAGGTAGCCTCTGGAGGCAGCTGTCCAGGGCACAAAGCACTGTCAGCTCTGGAAGACTAATAGAAAAGACCTGCCAGGTCAGCTTGAGCCATGGGGGGCCTGGCCAGCACTGTGCTGGTTTGAGCAGGGCCAGATTTTTTAGACGCTGCAGGGCGCCCCTTTAGGCCAGGCTCAGGGCGGCAGCCCCTAAATTCTCCTCCTTAATCCATTCCTAGTCACCTTAAGACTTGGTCTAAACTTTGTTATATCAGCATAGCTACCTCATCAAGGGGTGCGAAAACAACATAGGCCTAACAGTTATGCAGAGAAAATCTCCAGTGTAGATGCAGCTGGGTCGATGGAGGAGTGCTTCTTTCAATGTACATAATGTCATTTAGAAGAAGTGGTGTTCCTATACCAATGGAAAATCTCCTTCTGTCTGCATATGCTGTGTCTACACCAGGAGGCTATGCTGTAGTGTAGACACATAGCCTCACTTAAAATTTCATGCTTTATTTCTAATTTGAATTTGTCTAGTTTAAAGTTCATAGAATCATAGAACCTGGAAGGGACCATGACAGGTCATCAAGTCCAGTCCCCTGCACTCATGGCAGAACCAAGTACCCTCTTCAGGCATCCCTGACAGGTGCTTGTCTAACCTGCTCTTAATCACTTCCCATGATGGAGATTCCACAACCTGTAGGCAACTTCTTCCAATGGCTAAATCACCCTGACAGTTAGGAATTTTTTCCTAATGTCCAACCTAAACCTCCCTTTGCTGTAATTTAAGCCCATTGCTTCTTGTCCTATCATCAGCGGTTAAGGAGAACAATTTTTCTTCCTGCTCCTCATGACAACCTTTTAGGTACTTGAAAACTGTTATCAGATCCCCTCTCAGTCAACCTTTTTTTCCAACTAAAAAAATCCAGCTGTTTCAATCTTCCCTCATAAGTCAAGTGTTCCAGACCTCTAATCATCTGCATTGCTTTTCTCTGGGCTTTCTTCAATTTGTCCACATCTTTCCTGAAATGAGGTACCCAGACCTGAACACAATACGCCAGTTGAGGTCCAGCAGAGCCCCTGGCCCAGTAAAAGACCCGGGGGTTGGGCGCCGGGACTCAGGGCTCGGGCCTAGTAAGCAAGGCACCAGTGATGCCCCTGGCTGAGGCCTAATCAGGGCTGAGTAGAGTGGAAGAATTGCGTCTGGTGTCTTACTTACAATACTCCTGTTAATACATCCCTTTATGGTGTTTGCTTTTTTTGCAACAGTGTTACATGGTTGACTCATAGTGCACGTGTGGTCCACTATGACACCCAGATCCCTTTCCTCAGAAATCCCGCTTTTTTTTTTGTGTGTGTGTGCCTTTCTACTTTAGATTAAAGAGACTCTTAGGACTTGGTATTGTCTCACCATGAAAATACTTTGGTGCCATGATTAACCCACTTCTCAATCTTCTTTTCAATGGGCTAAATGGATGGAGGTCATTAGGGTTCACACTGTAAGACAGTTTTTCAGCCCTCAAATCATATTTTTTTAATATTATTTAGAAACTATAGACACTTGAACATCAATATGCCAACATTAATCTCACTAATGCAACATATGAAGGTAGAAGCATGTCTACGTCCTCCTCCCAGTTAAGTTCCTATTTATATATCCAAGCATTGCATTTGACCTTTTTGCCACAGCAACTCACTGGGATCTCACATTGAGTTGTCTGTTTCCTCTGACTCCTAACCCTTTTCAGAGGTACCGCTTTTCAAGATACTGTCCCTGATGTTGTAGGTATGGCCTGCATTCCTCAGTTACAAACGTATGGCCTTGCAAATGGCTGCATTAAATCACATTTTGTTTGAACAGGCCCAGCTTACGAAGGGATCCAGATTGCTCTCTATGACTGTAGTCAAATCCTTTACCTTCAGTCACAAGAGCTACCATTATTCCTATAAAAATTCCCGTATTTGCTGTCTCCTGTTCAGATTTTCTCAGACTAAGTCAATTTTTTCCCAGCAGAATAACCCATCTCTTGACATGCTCACTCTCACCGGATTGAGCTAAGACCTCAGCTTCTTCTGTTCAGGGTATATTATTGGTAAAATTATGATTAATCAAGTGTAGAATGTGCTGAACTCCTTAGATCTGCTTCATGAATTTTCAGTTTGCCTACATTACACTCAGCTTTATGGTATCTCATTGCCAGTCCATGGCATAATAACTAGGTACTGAATATTCTTTATCTCCCAGGATATATTCAGCCCATTGCAGGATTATTTTATTCTTGAGGTTTTACAATTGCATTGGCTACAGAAAACAATCTGTATTAAATAAAACCCAAACAAAAAAAAATCTGTACTGGTCTTATAACAGCTGTAGTGGAGCTAAGTTTTCTAACTCCTCAGAGCCGTTTCTTTCTCTGTGAAAGAGTTAAAGTGAGGGAGGGCTTGGCTCTTCTTTTCTAGCCTTGGCTTCTCACCTGTGAGAAGTCTATGCAGGAGTTAATACCCACAACTTGCTGCAAAATAATCAGGACTTCTGGACCATTCTCACCCCTGCATAGCATTAAAACAAAACAATTTCTCATTTAACATAAGAATGCTTGCCTGTGGAGTTCAATATCTCTCCTAATGAGATGTTACTCTCTGCAGGATATTTTATACTTGATTATTACAACTCCCTCTGTTCAGGTCTCCCTTGAGCTTTAATTATGGAACTGAAGCATGCTCTGAATGTCACTGTTGGAGTTCCCACTTGTTTCAGAGATAGTCATGGCATTGCTGTTTTCTTGAATGTCCTAAATTCTCTGCATTGATTTCGGAGACATTACTATATCGATTCTTTTCTTGACATTTCAGTTTCTGCATCATGATACTCCCTCTTACTCCATCTGAGTTGTTAGGACACTATGTTTGCCCTTGTTCACTGTGTTCCTTCAATTAAGAGATCCTGGTGATTCTGGTTTAACAGCCTATGTGATCAAACTTTTTGTTGCTCTGCCCCTGTGCTTTGAACATGCTTTTCAGGCCACTAAGGAGAATCAGGATTTTTCATCATCTTTAAGTTAAATTTTAAGATCTACTGCTATGGTTCTCTACTGAGACTGACTTGCTTTTATGATTTCCCTTAACAGTTATTTTCAACGATCGTATTTGTATTGGTTTCAGTTGTAGAGCATGTTGTTTTCTCAAGCTCAAGACAGCTATTGTATTAGCATTAAATGAAGTATATCTTGAATTTAGTAAGGATTTTGATACTGTTTTGCACAACCTCCTCATCAACAAACTAAGGAAATACAACCTATATGGACCTACTAGAAGGCGGGTATAACCGATTGGAAAACTTTCCAAACAGTATTTATTGGTGGCTCATTGTCAAGCTGGAAGGGCATATAAAGTGAGGTCCTGCCGGGATTAGTCTGGCTCTGGTTCTGTTCAATATCTTTGTCAGTGATTTAGATAATGTCATAAAGAGGACTCCTATAAAGTTTGTAGAAGATACCAAGCTGGGAGGGGTTGCAAGTCCCTTGGAGTTCAAAATTAGAATTCAAAATGATCTGGACAAACTGGAGAAATGCTCTGAAATAAATAGGATGACATTTAATGAGAACAAATGCAAAGTATGCTACTTCAGAAAGAACAATCAGTTGTACACATACAAAATTGAAAATATATTCCTAGGAAAGAAGAAAGAAGAAAAGGATCTCACAGTGGATCACAAACTAAATAGGAGTCAACTGCTGCAAAAAGAAGTAAACATTATTCTGGGATGTAATTACAGGAGTGTTGTAAGACACAATAAATAATTATTTTGTTCTACTGTGCACTGATTAGACCTCCACTGAAGTATTGTGTCCAGTTCTGGGTGCTACATTTCAGGAAGGATGTGGACAAATTGGAGAAAGTCCAGAGAAGAGCATAAAAATGATTAAAAGTTTAGAAAACATGACTTAGGGAAGATTAAAAAAAATAGTGTTTGTTTAGTCTGGAGAAGAGAAGATGGTGGGAGAACATGATAATAGTTCTCAAATACAAGAAAGATTATTTCAAAGAGTAGGGAGAAAAAATGTTCTCCTTCACCTCTGATGGTAGGTCAGGAAACAATTGGCTTAAATTGCAGCAACAGCAGTTTAAAATGGACATTAGGAGAAACTTAGTAAGTGTCAGGTGGTTAAGCACAGGAATAAATTGCCTAAAGGGGTTGTGGAATCTCTGTCATTGGAGATTTTTAAGTTCAGGTTAGATAAACACCAGTCAGGGATGGCTTAGATAATGTTTGATCCTGCCATATCTGTAGGGGACTGGACTAGATGACCTCTCAAAGCTCCTCCTTGGGTTATGCTCATGTTGGCTTGGAGACTATGGGCAAAATTTTCCACCCCAAGCACAGCAGGGCTCAACTTATGAGGGGGTCAATAATAAAGGAAATTAACCATGAAGTACATCTTTTTCTGCCCTTCTTGTCCATAAAAATGTTTATCCCTCATTTTCAGAGTGAGCTATATTGAATGCCTGTCAATGTAAATCTTCTGTATACCTGTATCACAAAGCAATTGAAATCTAGAGCGTATCTCAAAGAGACAGAGAGAGTTCAGTTTGAGCCATAACTAAAAAAAAAAAACAAAAAAACAAAAAAACCCCCCGACTTTTGTGCATTCTTGGAAAAGGGACTTCCAAGGAATTGCCTAGTTCTTGTGTAAACAGGGCTAGCCCAAGGTTTATGGGTGCCCTAGGCACCTGTGACTTTGCTCCCTCCCAACTCCTCCAACCACCCCTCACCCAAAGCCTGGCCAAGTGTCAGGTGGGCAGGTGCCGTGAGGGCTGCTGGGCCAAACTGCAGCAGCCGCTTCCCTGGCCAGGTCCTGCACCCCACCCATGGCCTGATGCCAGTAGAGTAGGGTGGGAGGCTTGCTGGTCCTAGCCCCAGCCCAGTCCTTGGCACTCACTACCAGTTGGTGCCCTAGGTGACTGCCTAGGTTGCCTCTATGGATAGACCAGCCCTGTGTGCAAATGGTGACAGTGACTTAATATCTGTCTATCTTCCTGACTGGTCAATTTTGAATTAATAACTCACCATGGTGATAGAAATATGAGGCTACTGAAGGACTGGATGAACCCTAAGACCAAGATAATGAAAACTTGCAGTCATTAAACATCCCATGGCATCCATTATTATAATATGGGTGTCTTCATTAAATTCCAAATCAATAATTATATTTTCCGTAACTAAACTTATCTATGACATTTTATTTATTTTTTTTAAATATATATTATGTATTTCCTCTCCAGAGCTGCTATCTAGTGATTGTTAACATTAAACATGCCACCTCATATATTTTGCTGTAATTCACTAAATGGATGAAGTGATCAATGTGCGCAATATTGCATTTCAGATCCTTCAAGAGGAAAAGCATAGTATAAACATATGTGTCCTGATTTTTGCAATAATGATAAGTAAAACTATTTTGGGAGAGTATTTGAAATGGATATTTCAATGTAATACTTTGAAATATGAATTAAATCAGATTCTTATGAATTTTTTGCAACTGTAGAGTTCATTATAATATATCAAAAGTCAAAAATATTTAAAACATGAGTAATATGATTTTGCAAACATTTTCATTAACTTCCCCACCTTTTTTGACTGACTGTAGCATTGAGAATCTGCTATGAAACAATACAATGGGAACTGGAGTTGCCATCACCTATGAAAAATCAGGCCAGTGACATTTGTTCAAAAGGTTTTGCCATTGGTGATCTACATTTCACTTCCACGTATGGCAGAAAACCTTTTTCTGATTAATTAAAAGATAAAATACTGATACTCTCACTTAAATTCAACAAAATTAGATTTTTGCCCTATTTTCATTGAACAAAAGCATGTCAAGTATCTGCAGAAGGGGGTTTGGCTCCATTCTGCTTCCAGCTGAGTTGGCTGCCTTTCCCCCAAGCTGTCAATGGCCGCCTTTGCTTGCAGGGCACTGGAAGCAGCCTGTGCCAGGCTGAGTGTAGGTAAGGACCTTGACCCCTTGGAGACAAAGCCACAAAGGGGCTGGGAATGGGACTGGGCCAAAGTAGGGAATGGGAATGTGAGGGGCCAGAGAAGGAGATGGCTGATTAAGGGGGCATAATGGGAGAGGGGCAGGGGGTGTGGCTGGAGGCAGGGACATGAGGTGGGGCAGGGGAATCAGGAGTTAGTTATGGGGCTTGGGGAAAGAAGCTGGAGCAGAGGGGGACGTGAGTGGGGGGACAGTGTGAGGGAAGTGGGTAGAGGGGCAGCGAAGTTGGAAGAAGAATATGACAGCAGAAGCCCCGATGCCAAGGCTGTCACAGTTCACTGGCAGCTGGGGCATCCTCCAACCCCTCCCCACTGTCCTGGGTGCAAAGAAGGAGTCTGTCACATATGTCCCCTCCCACTACCCCCATAGCAGGGAGACAGGCCCACAAATTCTTCCCACCCTGAAGGGTGCTACTGTTGCTGCCATTGATGCCAGAGAGGAGAATGGGGGAAAGCAGGATAGGGGTCCATAGACACCCCAGAGCGTACCACCAATGATGGGGGTGCCAATTTATGTATGGCCCCTTGGGCACCAGAGACTCCAGTGTCCTGCCCCCAGGCTGGCCAGTGACCAGCCAAGAGCCCCACAAAATCTTACAGCCCTGGGCCCACACAGGCATTAATCTAGTTCTGCTTATCCTGGGTTTTGTCATCCCATTATAGACTCAAATCTACATTGCAAATCATTAGAAAGTTTTGGGGTGGATAAGAATCTACTTTTCTGCTTCAAACACATTTACAATAAATGCATGAGCTGTCACTCATTAACAACCCTGAACCTGCTCATACCTGTATGACTTATTACAAAACAAATTGATAGCACCATAGCCTTACATGTCCCTTTACAAGGACATAACAGACAGACATGTCCCTGCTTCAAGGAGGTTAAGGTAGGAAATAATTCATTCATGGTTATTACCATTGTCTTTGTTTATTTGAATACATTAATCATCCTGTCTCAGTCAACTATGGCACATTGGGCTATCCTTCCATGGGCTTACAGATAATATCACAAGAACAACAATGTGTATAGTGTGTAGGGGCAGCAACAGAGGTTTTAAAGCAAATAAGCCTTAAATGTGTTAAGTCACAGCCAAGCCCAGAGCAGAAGGGCAGTGTGGAGGCTTCCCTAGAGGTGCTTTGAAGTAGCTTTGGTGAAGGGAAAATCAGGAGCTTGTAGGACTGGGTGACTGAGGAGAAATCAAGGACACCTTAGTTAGATCTTGGGAAGATCTGTAAGTTAAAGTAACTGAACCTAAGAGCTTTTTACTCATGCAAGCACTTAGAGAGTAAGGTGCTATTCAATCTTAATAAAGTTGGTAGAATCAGGACCTTAAATTGAGATGGTTCCTCTTCCACTCTCACAATTTCTTTCTTTGCAAACATTAATAGAAAATTCTAAGACAATTTTGCACATAGAATTTGTAATTAAAAAAAAAAAAAGGGCAGCAGCTTTCCAGTGACTTTGCAGGTCACTTGGCTTAACATTTCCTGCTTCAGGAAGTTCCAAAGTTGTGGGTGGATCACATCCGCATATAAGCTGAATACCTTGCATTTTTGGCTTTCTGAAATCTGTTTTTCTAAAACAGCAGTTCATCAAGAATTAATTGCCTGCTTTGGTTAACTCAGAATCCAAAGGAAAGTCAGGGCCCCCTTTTACATTGTCAAGAACAGTTTTTCATTTCAAGTCAGGTGCAGATTGAGAACTGTAGTTGTTAAGCAAGTTCTTAAATTCTTTATTCATATAACATAAAATTAGAAGGAAAATAAAGCCTTACTCACGTTTTCAAATGATATACGCTATATGGAGCCACTGGCACAGAAGAATCATTCTCATTGGCTAGCAGCTTTTGAGTTCTAGCAGAACTGGAAAGTATCAATTTACAAGATTTTTCATATTTAAAATCTGTTCGTTCCGGAGCAAGACAAGTTTCTATTCAGGAAGAAACTAATATTGATAAAAAACACGTCACCCTTTTGTTAATACCTGTGCACCGCGAGGAATTTCATAACATCATTTATTTCTTTAAATGGAGCAATACATTTTATTCACATTTCAAAAATAAAGATGCTTGCACAGCAACACTAATTATCAGCTGACTTTACCTTTGCTACTTTCCAGAGTGTTTCAGTTCACCTTTCTGCTCAGTTTTTAATCACTCCTTTATCAGTACAGCAATTTTGCTTACAAAGTTATCTGTGGTTTTTAATAGCTGTAGATGGAGTTATGTAATTGTGCTATATTATGATGGTTTAATGGATGCAAAGTTTGATGGACATGATATATGTCGATTTCAGAAAAATGTAAAAAATTCTGCAAAATGATCTCATTTTATATATAGCCCTACATTTAACAGCTTTACAAACCTGCAAAAGTTAGTTCCTGTAGAAAACTACCAGTCTACGTATGAAGAAATTTGGAGTAGTAATACCAGAGAGCTGTCAGTCAGCCATCCATCCATCTAATTGGCTTCTTACCATCTTTCCATCATGTTTTTTTTATAACTGGTCGCCTCTGGCTAAAATGCAAATCATGAGGAAGAGCCGTCTAGGAAAAGCTGCTGCTTTCTTAATTATCTGTCAGAGTATGGACCAGTGGACCCTGGGCCAGAGAGTTGAGTTATGCTAAGCAGCAAGGCATCATGGGAATTGGAGTGACAGCTCATTTTCCTCCTGTGTTTTTCTGTGTTCGAATGACAATGCAGAAATATGGGTTTTTCCCACACTTTCTCTGAACACCTGGGCCAATGCTCAAGGGAACACAAAGCCAAAACTGTCACATTTTCAGACATGGTCTTATTGCTGTCACTGTGACAGGATTGTTGACAAATGCCAGCAGTCATCTCAGCATCTTGGGAAATGTCTGCCATGGTTGTGTCAACAGCCTGACAGAAATTGTTAATGTTTAAACTCCTTCCACTGACAGAATCCTGTCTTGCTGACAGTATTTGTCATATGAAACTCAATCTTTGTCAAACTTGCTTAAAAATTAACACTTCCTCCATTTCTTTTTGCAGTACTCTGCCTAGCGGTGCTTCTCTGTTTTTTTTTTTTTAAACAATAAGATTTCAACAAGGTAATATTCCACAGTCCACAATGAGTCCAAATACACAAGCACATTATAATCTTGTGGCCAGCTTGTCCTTTTGACCTCCACTACCATGATAATTATGCTTTTATTCCTTGCCCATTTTTTTCGCCTTAGGAATCAAAGTTCTGAATTATTCAAGAGCTATAAAAATCCTATTTCTCCATGTACAATGTGGAAAATCAATTAAACAAAGTTAGTTTAGCACTTATATAAAAATCAAGTTGCAAGTTTGTGGATATACATTAACTGAGTCCTTTTTCAACTTTGATTTTCAAGGTCAGTCCAGCTAGCTAGAGAAGCAAATTGTTCAGAACTTACATAATGAGTTTCTTCTGGGAGAGTTTTTCCAGCTTCAGGCAGCATAGGAACACCTTAGTTTTGTGTGTATTATTGTTTCTGGATGAAAAGTCAAATGCTGGCTTATAATAAATATAGTATATGTGCTAAAAGTGGAGCTAGAGATTTATGGGGTAAATATTTTTTTGGATGTGTCATAATTGTGTACACCAATAGGGTTCTGTACAGAAAGACCCACAACTCATGTTTCCATTCCATCTTCAATTATGATTTTAGCTACTCTTTGTATACAATGCAATGAAAATTTTAGCAGGAGCATTTGGCTGTTCAACTTTAGTAGGAGACCTTTGAGACTAAAGATTCACTTTCAGGATGTGAGGGAATTATGCTGCCGTACAAGTTTTTGGAGAGTCTTTAGAAAGGATTCTTCACTTAGTGACTATTGACAGTGAAGAAATGTTCCAGCATGAATTGCTGGAAAGGACATCTTTCAGAGGAGAAATAACATACAGGCCCTGACCATTCTCAGTGATTGAAGATCCATGGCACTTTTTCAAGCCTGGCCCCCCCAGCTAAATTTCAGACTCAGTAATTACATTCCTCCTCCCTTAATGGCTTATCCAATGACCACTAGAAGTCACTGGAAAGACTCCATAAAACACACAAGGAGTCTGGTGGCACTTAAAGACAGACACATTTATTTATTGAATGAGCTTTTATGGGAGAAAATCCCACTTTGTCAGACCCTTTGAAGATAGGGGAACTCACAGAATGGGAGGAAATAAATGAAAAGAAGTTTAAGTGATGGGATCAGGTCACACTTCAAAAGCAAATGCAAGTTCCCCCATTTTGGATAGAAAGCTGGCTAGTTCATCAGGTTTAGCGGGTAGGGATCAACAGCTCAATGTCTAGCTGGCAACTGGTAACTAGTGGAGTGCTCCAGGGTTCAGTCTGGGGCCAGTTCTGTTCAACATCTTCATTAACGGTCTGGATAAAGTGACACATTGTATGTTCAGTAAATTCACAGATGACACCAAGCTGGGGGGAATGGTGAACATGCTGAAGGGCAGGGATAGGATTCAGGGAGACCTAGACAAATTGGAGCTTTGGGTCAAACAAAATCTCATGAGGTTCAACAAGTGCAAGTGCAAACTCCTGAACTTAGGACAGAAAAATCCCATGTACTGCTACAGGCGGGGGACCGATCAGCCAAATAGCAGCAGAGGAGAAAAGCACCTGGGGGTAATGGTGGATGGGAAGCTGGATATGAGTGAACAATGTGCTTTTGTTGTCCAAAAGGCCAATGGCATATTAGGCTGCATCAGTAGCAGTGTTGCTGGCAGATTGAGGGATGTGATTATTCCCTCTATTCAGTGCTGGTGAGGCTGCATCGGTAATGCTGGGCTCCGTACTACAAAAAAGATGTGGGCAAATTAGAAAAAGTCCAGCGGAGGGCAACAAAAATGGTTAGGGGATTGCAGCACATGACTTAGAAAGAGCGACTGAAGAAACTAGTCTTAGTTAGTCTGCAGAAGAGAAGACAGAGGGGTGATTTTATAGCAACCTTCAACTGTTTGAAGGGATGCTCCAAAGAGGAGGGAGCTAGGCTGTTCTCAGTAGTAACAGAGGACAGAACAAGGGACAATAGTTTCAAGCTGCAGCTGGGGCTATCAAGGTTGGCTGTTAGGAAAAACTTTCTAACTAGGATGTTAGAAAAGCATTGGAATGGGTTCCCTAGGGAGGTGGTGGAATCTCCATCTTTAGAAGCATTTAAGGTCTGGTTAGACAAAACACTGGCTGGGATGATTTAGTGGGAGTAGTTGCTTTTAGCTGGGGGTTGGACTAGGTGACCCCATGAGGTCCCTTCCAACCCTATGATTCTATGATCTTCAAAGCATCTGACATTGGCCATTAAAGTTGACTTTATAGAGTCGACTTAGACAAATCGGGACTCTGTAAGTCAACTTAATACAGTTTACTTTAAGTCAACCTTATTAAGTCAACTTACCTGTGCTCTCTAGTGTAGATATAGCCAATAAGCATTGCATCAGGCCTTAGAAGCCCAACTGAACTTCCAGTAGGCCAATGGCAAAATTATCATTGATTTAAATGGGAGTGAGATCAGGCCCTTATGGTTTCAGTTGTACTATTCTTCACATCAGTTCCTAAACTGCTGTATATTGTTTTTATGAACTTTTAAGCAATGCCCCTGGAGGTGCCATGCTGGCTGACAGTAGTAATGAAAATGCAGTAACTAGTGTGTCAACATACGCTAGCAACCTGCGTGCATAGTGATGTCCCTCATGGGTTCGTATTTAGGCAGCTGAGGTCTGTGCCACCATGTATGTTGTTTCCTGTGCTCACTGTATTAAAGCCTGGGTGGCACACCCATGTTTCAATCATATCTCTACTCTACTCAATGTAGACCTATCCTAAGAGCGTTCAGTACCTGTCTGTCTCAGGTCACCTATTTAGGTGCTTACATATGGGTCTGGGTCCCTGACTTCTGTTTTCTTTGACTGTTTTTTGGCCTCTAACCTTTCTGCATCTTAGTGTTCCCATCTGCCAAATTGGGATAATAATACTCACCTACCATGAAATGGCCATGAAATGTAGATTTACAGGATAAAGGAATAGCATAATATTGAAGTTAGTTACACAGGAGTGGTTCTCAGCTATTTCAGTGTGACATTTCACATGTGCAGATTTGGTTTCTTTGGCATGCTACGCAGTGAATCCCAAAGAGAGGTAGGTGTTTGAAATTCCTTTCTGATCAATTCCTAAAACACCCAGACATTATATAAAAATAATGTTCATAGGTGAAATTTGTTTCCTTAATCTTTGGTCAGGATGTACAAAAATAGCTGTCTTACCATGAACTCATTTTATTATGGTGTATGAATACGGTATTACATGTGAGACCAATATATGCTCAAGTCAATTCTGCCTGCCCATGTAAGTGCCCAGCTGCATCTTCATTGGATGATGAATGGCTGTGACACAGGGCAAAACTGAGTGTCACAATAATATGCAGTTCTACTCCACTTTATAAAGCACATTATAAAGGTTGATAAGAATTATCTTCCCCATTTTATAAGCTATGAGTCTGAGGAGCAAAGATTGTGAGTGAGTGAGTGAGTGACAGAACTGCATCCTGAATCAAGCTTTTCAACATTGTTATCCAGTTGGCCATGACTTGGATAAAATAAAAAAAGGAGCTTTAACTTTTGCATGTTTTTATTTCTCTGTTTTTATCATGCAGATGCTACAAGGATGGATGCCATGGAGATATATGTAGGAAGAAACTGTAAATTTAGCAATACTCAGTTTTCTTATTTATAAATGCTCAGAATTTTTGCCTTTGAGAATGAAAACCTCCTTTCCTGGCGGTGTCTAAAATATGCTTTGGAGAGCTTGCACCTAATTCTTTTAGCCATGAACTCTGAACTAGATGTAAGTGAAGATCATATATCAGTCTATTTTAACAAAATTCTGACCATGATCCTTCTTTATTAAAAATCAGGCTATATCAAAAATGGCTAAAGTTTGAAATCTGAAAAATAACTTTAATTAGGGTTTTTTTTTTCTTTTTTTCTCTTTTTTTTTTTTAATGAGAAGTAGTATGCTTGTTTGACTGGGAAAACATGGTTTTGATCAAACAAATTTATGATCGTTTGACAGTTGCACACAGAGCATACATGGCACACAACTGTAAATTCTGTGGGCCAGATCCTCAAAAGATGTTAACTGATGGTGGACTTCATCCTATATGTGAACATTGAAAGTCAAACATCTGCAGACTGTTTGGGAAGCATATAGACTAAAACAGGTGTCTCAAATATGTGGCCCATGGGCTGCATACAGCCCCTACAGCTATTTCCTGCACCCACAATGACACTATCATTACCAATATTTGCAATATCATTGTATGAAAAAGTTTCAGTGGTGCGGCCCTCGGGCTAATGTACTAGGCCTCATGAGGCCCTTGTGGTGATTTGAGTTTGAGACCCCTGGGCTAAAAGAATAGAAATTGGGAACCTGACCCAGGCCTTCATTCTCCCTGACCAGCCCATTAGCAACCTTGTTCTCTCTTTATACAGTAGATCATCTATGTATTGTCTCTCTGAGTCATCACTTAGACTGAGTGAAGTGGAAAATCCTTCATTCTCCTTGACAGTGCTACAATGATATAAAGAGGGGAGTAGAATATAAAGGCCTACGAAAGGAGAACAGAGTATAAAATGTGCAGCCATGAGTTCTGGGCTAAATAATTATCTCCCAGTATTGTATTATTTGCATAATTAAAAAGTTTGGCTGAATTTCCGACAGGCCGTCTCCTGCATTGGGGAGACAGTAGAGGCAAGTTAATCAGCAGGAGGAAAGTGAAGGTTAATGAATTGTTATTCAGATAGTGCAGGCCCTGTGAGATTTGTGTATAATTGACACCATTTGGGAGCTGAGACAGAATGGAAGAGGAGAGATGATCTGCTGCAGCAGCTAAACTGGGAAAAAGCGAACAAATGATAAGTTATCACCAATTATCATTTTGATGGGCTTGTTTGCTTTTTTTCTTCCCTTCCCCATTAGTTGGATGAAGCAGAGATGGATGCAAAAGAGCCATTCGAAATTCAAATGTCTGATAGTGGCTGTTCAATATGACCAGAGAAAGACAGGAGAGAAAATGATGCCAGGGAAACTATTATTTTGAGAGTGGAAAATAAAATTGGTGTGAGCTGGCAGCAAGTCAGTAGCTCCTGTTTACAAAGGTTTCTTATGACCCTTTGACATCAACTGCAGTTCTTCCCAATGGATGAAATTCATCTTTTTGGAGAGCGCCAGGACAAGCCCCACACACTACTAAAGGGGTTATTATTAATAACTCATATTGTAGTAGTGTCTAAAGAGATTAAACTGAGATCAGGACCCACTGTGCTTTTCACTGTTCAAAAACATCATAAGAGACAGTCCCTACACAAAAGGACCTACCATCTAGATAGGCAAGAGAGAAAAGGAGAAGGGAAAAGTATATAGAGAGAGGTGAAGTGACTTACCCAAAATCATGTTACAGACAGGAATGGGAATAGAAACTACCTCTCCTGAATCCCAGCCCACTATCCGATCCACTAGGTCATACTGCCTCCATAAACCTTGACCTGGCCTTCTGGGAAAAGGCATACCAGAACCAATGGGTATTGCTGTTGCTCAGCACAGCTCATGTCCTAAGGCAGAAAAAATGTAAACAATTACAAAAATAATGTGCAGGAGTATCTTTCAGATCTATATATCTGCATGTCAGTGGCTGAAAACTGGCTAGACAAACTTGGGATTTGTAGAAATAGTACTATATGATGGTGGGAAAAGTACCTAGAATTCTTTTAAAATCAAGGAAAGTCCTGCAACTTTTGGAAAATAAGACTTGTTTTAGTAAGGAGGGCTTGGGTCAAACTCCCTTCATAGAAAATCATCTGAAATTAGATCTATCTACTCCATTTTAAGTCAAGATAAACTTTAGCATCCTAGTGCAAAACTCAGTGAAACAACATAAAGAATGAGTTATTTCTAAGGTCTTCCCAGTGCTGAAATAAGCATTGAAGAGAAACTCTTATCATTAGCCTGAAATGAACAGAATATTGACTAGAATGAATCTAAACTTTTATTTTAGACATCAGTTTGAATTCAGTAACTCAAAAAAAAAAAAAGCTAGAGAATTCCTAGGGATAAAGCAAAAATCTACCTGTGGCAATGTGGTGACCTGGAAGACTCTGAATAAAATAATTAATCTTTAGCTGTTCATTATTTAAATTTCTGAAGCTTCTCTACATGTGACATTTTCTGTCCCACCACTTGGGAAACAAAGTACTGACCTTGCTGGAGAACTCTCAAACTGCAGACACACAAAAGAATTGAAGAATGGAGGATATATATATATATCTATAAGGCAAGTGATCAGGGCAATGGCAGGCCCATATCTTGTTAGGTCTTAATCACCTTCTC
>ML682055.1:2129503-2169367 GCA_007922195.1 Podocnemis expansa
ATAGACAAAAGGATATGCTAAGTATACAGGGCAACATGAAGGAAGTCATGGAGACAATATAAAGAGAAAATCTTGAAAGGTGTTGAAGTAGCATTGTAGGAAGAGGAGGAACCACAAAACAAAGCCAAGTTAAAATTTGCCCAATTTTGGGAATTTGTGCTATAACCAATGCTTATGTTGCTGGTCACTGTCATGATCCCCTTGCTTGTAGTATCCACTTGTTTCCTCTCATGTATAAATTGAAAGTTATTTAGTGCAGAGGTGTCTTTTGGGGTAGGCAAAGCAGGAGCATACCTAGGGCCCCAAGCAGAGTTGCCTGAATGTAGTCTGTGACCACTTCTTCAAGGAAACGGGATCCTGTCTCATCTTACAAATAAATTATCCTAAGAAAAGATCCTCTGTGGTACTCTCCTCCAAAGGAAAAATGTCCACCAAGATCCCAGTATCCTGTTACCATTCAATATCAAGTAGGAGTTATACCTCCCACCCCATCAGTAGAAGCCTGCCGCGCTAACTGACATTTTATTTGAACGACACTGAAAAATGTCTCTGTGCCGTATCAGCCTGATAGGGATGTTTTTTCCACCTGAGCCCCTCCCCTGATTGACTTCTTGTCCCCAAGTGCAGCTCAGCTGGACCCAAGCTCAGAGTCTCTCATTCTAGTCATTTGCATCTTATGACAGATTTCCCTTCAGTTACATCAGTGTAAATCTGTAGTAACTCCACCAACTTTATTTGGTCCTAGCAAGTTGTGATCCCATTCCTCCCAGCAGCCTGTCTTGACTCTCTTTGAACTTTATTCATACTGCAAGTTCCTGCATCATTGAGACTTCTGCAACTTCAGTAAAGTTTTATTTATTTATTGAATAAAAAATTCAGTGGAAAAACACACCTGCATTCATATATTCTGCTGGTGCCAGAATCTGGGGCACAGCTTCTCTTGCAATATTGAAAAAGATGACAAATGCCCTCTGCTGCAATGTAAGAGTCGAGGTCGTGGATTGAATTTAAGAAGGATGCTAGCAACTTCAAGGAGAAACCTACCTGAAATATTGAATTTTATTTAAAATATACAGCACACTGCAAAAGCAAGTTAGAGACAGGCAAGTGTGCAAATTATCTTACAAGGCAGCTACATTTTGGGTGAAAAGTACTGGTGCTAAGGTTATATTTTGACTGATTCAGATGCTGAAACAGACCATACTGTAGACAGATCTAGTTTTAATAAAATACTAAAAACCAGTGTCATCAATAAAACCTCAAATACTCTTACAAATTAATGTTTTTTTTTAAATAGTAGATTGTAAGGATGCGCACATCTTAAAAACAGAAAATAAATGAAAAATAAGTATACTGCATGGGTATGTCTACACACACACTTAAATTTGACCTAATAAACATTAGGTCGAATTCAAAAATTGACCTGTTTACACAGCACTTTGGCCAATTTGACCTAAGGCTTCCCTTAGGTCAAATGCAGGAGAGGTCCCTTCAAAGTTACAAAACGTCCTGTAACTTCAAAGGGATTGTCAATTCGAATGCTAAAATTCGAATTGATGCTGTGTAGACATATGAATTTGAACTAAAGTTAGTTCGAATTCATATGGTTGACCTTCTTCCCAGGGTGCAAAGGCAGCCCCCCACTGGGCTGTCAAAAGCAGCCCCTGGCGGGGCTGTCAAACCCTGCTGGTGGCAGCAAACAAAAGCAGCCCCGTGTGGCTGCTTTTGCTCGCCATCACCAGCAGGGTTTGATAGCCCCACGTGGGGCTGCTTTGGCCCCGCCAACAGCGGGGCTCCTGCAGGATGTGGGGATCTCCTCTTTCCCCACCCTGCTCTGTCAGCAAGGGGACAAGGGATTCCTCCTGCCCAGGGCCGACAGAGCAGGGGCGCGGAGAAAGGATTCCCGCAGCCAGGCACTGACAACGCAGCGCTGGGGGAATCTCTTCTTCCCCACCCCCACTGGGCTGTGTGTGTGTGTGGCGGTTGCCCTGGCCCCAAGGAGCCCCCTGGGAGCAGAAAACATCCCCTTCCAGGCTTCTGCCTTCTGAGCAGCAGCTGGGGGAAAGCATCCCCTGCCCACCTCTGGCTGCAGTGTGCCTAGAGCTGTGCAGGGAATGCCAGCTGGGCCATTTTGCCACACCTCCCATGATGCCCCTCTTCCAATTCGAACTAGCAAGTCTTGTGTATGGAACTAAAAAACATGGCTAGTTCAAACTAAAAATTTCCAAGGGGATAGCTGTGTTAGTCTAGTCCAGCAAAAAAAAAAAAAAAAAAAAAAAAAAACAAGGAGTCATGTGGCACTTTAAGACTAACAGATGTGGAAAACACCATGTTAATGCCCCTGGTCTTTTTTTAATCCATTGCATTTTCCTTTTTATTATATCTTAACAAAGCCAACATAGATTTTCAACATAATATTTAATCTGATAGAATGCCTTGACCACACAAAGGTTGTGTTCACACATAAACTGTTATTTTGAAATATGTTATTTTGAAATAAGTTATTTCAAAATAAAATCCTTATTTCAAAATAACTTAAATCAAAATAAGAAAATGTTAATTCAAAATCAGGGAAAAATTCAAAGCGAAATAGCATGCCCTGTGTGTGGACATGCTATTTTTCTTCAGGAGAGGGGCAGCATGGGAGGTGTGGCAACATGGCCCCCTCGCTGAGCCATGCCCCCACCCAACATATACAAAAAGGAAGGCACCCTTGGAAGGAGGAGGGCAAAAGTGTTATTTTGAAATAACTGTTATTTGGAAAAAACATGTCCAAATGGCATTGTTTTGAAACAACTGTTTCGAAACAACAGCTATTTCGATTGCATGCGAGGTTTTACTGTTTGGAAATGACAGCCATTATTTTGAAACGACGGGGTCCCATCATTTCAAAATAACAAAACGCCATTCGGACATGCCCAACTTTATTTTTCAGTCTCTCCATGTAACTCATGGCTGTTGTTTCGAAATAAAACCCTGGTGTGGACACAGCCAAACTGATCCCAAAAATCCTACCAAGGAGGTTTGCAACTGTTCTTTTCCTCTTCTGATTTAGAAACTTCTGATTTAATGAGGCTAGTGCAAATTTTCATTGCTTTACATTTGTTTTAATGGAAAAAGATAATTCCAGAGTATTCCTTGATTCCCAGCATTATTAAAATACAAACATGGGCCCCAATATTTGAGGAGCTTCTGAGATGTCAGCTGAGAAACCCATGTTTGCAAACACAAGGGAAGAAATAAAATCAAACTTTTATTTTCTTCTAACCCTCTTGGTACAAGGGAGGAACTCAGAATCTGGCTTTTTTAGCTAACCTACTGCATTACCCCAAAGAATAGTTCTTCTGCATTGACAGCTGCACAGTAAAAAATGTGCCATATGTTAAAAAATGCAAATGATGTGCACGTGTGTATTTCTTCCTTTCCTACTGGGCAGGGAATTGGAAACCTAAATTTAAAGTGGAAAAATCCAGTCACAGTTAAATGAATCTCAGGCCAATACTTGTTACCCAGGAATTATGCTGCATTCAAACTACTGGGGTGAGAAGGAAGAGCCTAGAAAGGTGAACTCCAGGCAGTGGCACACAGGCAATGATGTTGATACTCAGATTTTCATTCGCAAGAGATATGAGCTGAGAGCAGCCACTGGAGTCCCCTAGAGCAAAATTAGCCAACTAAGTCATTACTTCCTGAGATATGTAAAATACATTTTAATTATTTTTAAAGGCACAAGTTCAACTGCGTGAACCATTCGAAGTGAACTAGTGAAATGAACTGAGCTGAACAAGAAAGTTAAAAAGTTGCCTGCGGCAAAAACAGATTTTCATTTTGTTTTAAACTTTTAGTTTCTCCAATGTCTTTCTGTAATGTCGTGACACAAGATCCCCACTAAGATTCGAGTTGGGAAAAAAATTATTCAAAATGAAGAGTACCACAGCTTTCTATTGCTGATTGATTGTTGGCTTTGCCTCTCAATCTCTTGGGTTATTGCAGGGTTAGTGACAACTGAGACAAGGTAAGAGTTCACTGGCCTAACTCTGTTCCCACTGAAGTCAATGTATTGTTTTCAAAGACAGCAGAGATATTTCAGGCTGAGGCACTTTTGAAAATATCAATGACAGTCTTTTGTAATTCTCCTTGAAAAATTCAAGCTCCAGGACTTTGAGCTGGATCTAATTTAGGAAAACAAAGGGATTTTTTTTTAGGTCTAGGCCACATCAAATTTAAAATTTTTGGAAGATCTTTTGTAAAAGAGGTGAAAATCTTTACATATGTTTTAGGATATGGAATGAGTGACACACCACTGTCTACATCCTATTTGCTATGTTCTACTCCACTATTGTTTCATAGAATCATAGCATATGAGGGCTGGAAGAGATCTCACGGGGTCATCTAGTCCAACTCCTTGGTAAAAGAAGGACTATTCGCACTAAATCATCCCAGCCAGTGTTTTGTCTAACCAGGCCTTAAAAGTTTCCAAAATGGAGATTCCACCACCTCCTTAGGCAACCCATTCCAGTGCTTCACCACCTCCAAAGTGAGAAGGATTTTCTAATATTCAGCCTAGACCTCCCCAGCTGCAACTTGAAACTATTGTTTCTTGTTCTCTCCTCTGTCACCACTCAGATTAGCCTAGCTCCCTCATCTTTGGAGCATCCCTGCAAATAGTTGAAGGCTGCTATCCAATCCCCCCTCAGTCTTCTCTTCTGCAGAATAAAGAAGCCAAGTTCCTTCAGTCTCTCCATGTACCTCATGTGCCCTTACCCCCTAAACATTTCTGTTGCCCTTCACTGCACTGTTTTTTTAATTTGTCCACATCCTTTGTATAGCGGGGAGCTCAAAACTGGTTATGATAGTCCAGCTGTGGCATCCCCAGTGCCAAATAGAGGGAAATAATCACATCTCTTGATCTACCAGCAGCACTCCTACTGATGCAGCCCAATACGCCTTTGGCCTTTCTGGCACCAGGGGCACATTGTTGACTCATATCCAGCTTCCCATCCACCATAATCCCCAGGTCCTTTTTTACGGAGCTGCTACTTAGTTGGTCCTGAATGTCATTTAGCCCAATGCTCCAATTTGGCTAGGTCTCCCCAAATCCTATCCCTGTTTTCCAGTGTATCTACCATTTCCCCCCCATTTTGGTGTCATTTACAAACATACTGAGTGTGCAATCTAGCCTATCATCTGGATCATTAATGAAGATGTTTAACAAAATTGACTCCTGGAGCGACTTCTAGGGCATTCTGCTTGTTACTGGTTCCCAGCTAGACACTGAGCCACTGATCCCTACCCAGTGAGTCCAGTGATCTTGCCAGCTTTCTATCTACTTTATGGTCCATTCATCCAAACCATACTTTCTTAAGTTGCTGACAAGAATGCTGTGAGAAACCACATCAAAAGCTTTGCTAAAGTCAAGGTATAGCATATCGATGGCTATTCCCTCGTCCACAAAGCCAGTCATCTCATCACGGAAGGTTGGTCAGGCATGATTTGCCCTTGGTGTATCCATGGTCACTATTCCCGATCACTCTATTTTCCTCCAAGTGTTTCAGAATGGATTCTTTGAGGACCTGCTCCATGATTTTTCCAGGATTGAAGTGAGGTTGATTGGTCTGTAGTTTCCCAGGTCCTCCTTTTTCCCTTTCTTGAAGATAGGCACTATATTTTCCTTTTTCCAATCATCTGGGACCATCCCTGTTTGCCATGAGTTTTCAGAGATAATGGCCAGTGGCTCTGCAATCACATCAGCCAACTCCCTCAGCACTCTTGGATGCAGTTCATCTAGCCTCATAGACTTGTGCATGTTCAACTTCTCTAAGTAGTCCCTAACCTGACCTTTCATTGCCAAGGGCATTCCTACCAGGCCTGATCCAAGGCCCATAAAACTTAGTCATTGAGCAGAGGAGGAAATTCATATTTCATTTTTACTAATTAGCTCAGTGTTGATACCTTAGGTTGATCTTCTGTGCATCTTCAAGGAAAATTAATATGCTAATTCATTCTGAAGATCAATAATCTTTGGATTCTGTCCACTTTCAGTGTTGAGTCAATTCTTATTTAGTCCAAATGATTATGCTATTCTACATCCTTGTGCCGGGTAGTGTTCAAAGAAATGGTTTTCTCAAAACAATATAACTGAAAAATATCATTAATATATTTTTCAAGTTCAGCAGTACATTCAGGATGCACCTTTAACATTCTAAGTTTAAAGCTATTCTCTACATTTGTTGCTGCTTTATCTAGATACACAAGGATAAGGAGAGCATAATAACAAATATACTCAAGTTTTTGCACTGATACTTAGCTTATTTCCGCTAATTAATCTATTGCAAATTCATCCCTCCTACAAACTACTGGATAGTTAAGTATGTTTTGCAGATGGTGGACAACATACACAGCTGTACATGAAACATCTGGCAGAGAGATGGCTGGATTTTTGGCTGAAGGACCCAGAACTGATGCCTAGTGAAAGTTTCCAAGTCTGCTGGCCCTAATTATGATAATAATACTTCTATTTAATCATGACTTGTGCCAAAGATGCTTGATCTCATATCTCCCCACCACTGTCTATCTGACATGGCTTTAATGCCCTTCTGCATTGTATGCCATTGACAACAATAACACCTGGCTATCATATACAGCTTTTCATCAGTAGATCTCTATACAAGGAGGATGGAGAATTAATTATTTTCCTACTTCCAAAGTGGCAGCTGTGTTAGATTAGTTCAGCAAAACAAGCAAGGAGTCCTGTGACACTTAAAGATTAACAAATTTCTTTGTTGCATGAGGTTTCATGGGAGAAAATCCCACTTTGTCAGATGCTTTGATTTTCTCCCACAGAGATCTGGAGACAAATAAATTTGTTAGTCTTTAAGAGCCACAGAACTCCTGGCTTAAAATATTTTTCATAAGCTTTAAGGATAGACCAAGAAGCAATGGGCTTAAACTGTAGCAAGGGCAGTTTCGATTGGACATTAGATTGGACTTGCTAACTGTTGGGATAGTTAAGCACTGGAATAAATTATCTAGAGAGGTTGTCGAATCTTCATCACAGGAGATTTTTTTAAGAACAGGTTAAATAGATATTTGTCAGGGATTACCTAGAACATAATGCTTGGCCTGCACTGAGTACAGGGAACTGAACAAGAAGACTCTCCAGGTGCCTTCCAGTTCTGTGATTCTGTGCTTCACAAACAAAGTCAATATCATCTTCCCCACATTTTTTTTAATAACAGGAAACTGAGGCACAGAGAGGTACGTTGAATTTGCCTAAGGTCACAACACAGGCCAATGGCAGATCCAGGAATACAACACAGGTTTCCTGAGTTCCTGGCCAGTACTCCATAAACTAAAGCGCAATGCTTCTCAAAGCATTATTTTGATTTGAATAAATGAGCAATAGGAGATGGCTGACTTTCTACTTGTTAAACCTGACGGGCTTTGCAACTGATCTTGCTCATTTTTTTAAACCCAGGTTGTGTAGCAAACAGAGAGGCATGGAGCTTTACGGATGGTATCTGCAGTTTTGAAAAGAAAATAACAAATCACTAGTATTGTCCAGACTGGGAAGCAAGGAAAATAAAGTAGCATATATCAATGGAATGATGCATTGTGCTGACGCAGCGAGTGGAATGAAAGTGTGTTCATATGTATATTGCCAGGTTTCATAGTTGCTGCTGGTCCTTGTTTAGATGGAGAGACAAGCTAAGTGCTTGGAATGCTCTATCAAGTCATAGGCGGACAGGTTTCCCATACAGTAGATATATTAGGTGCTGGGGAGTATGACGAGAAAAGAAAACTAAGTTGGCAAGGCATGATAAGATATTTCTGCTATTTTAATGCTGTTTGAGGAAATAACAAACAACATGCATGATGTCCAAATGTGAAATACATTGGAGGAGCACTTGTGCTCACCTTTTTTTTTTTTTTTTTAATTTACTTCATCTGGGCAAAATTGACCCCTGTACAGAAAGCAGACAGCAGGCCTATTTGTTTCACTTAATAACAAGGGCTATGTCTACAACGGAAATTTAGTTTGAATGAAGGAGGATTAATTCAAACTAAATTAGTGCACATCCACATTAGCTTTCATCAGTTTGAACTAAAGAATTCCTTAGTTCTAACTAAGAAAAGCTTACTTTGAAATAGTAAAACCTGCCTTTAATTTGAACTAATGGTTAGTTTGAACTTATTAGCTCAAAGTAACCCAAAGTAGATGAGTTAGTTTGAACTAACTGTTAGTTCAAATTAAATGTGGTTCAACTTTTTTTCTCCCAGGGTGCATGGCACCAGGAAGGAAGTGCCTTCCAATTTTTATGGGACTGGGTGAGGGGATGGCCTTTCTCGGGTGCCATGTTGCCATTCTTCCCTTGGTGCCCCTTTCCTAAGCCAAACTAGCAAGTTCTGTGCATGGGCATGCTAGTTCAATTTAGGTTTCTAGTGTGGACATGCTAGTTCGAACTAAGTTGGTGTGAATTAATCAAAATTAGTTTGCACTAATTAATTTGAACTAATTTAGTTTGAACTAGTGTACTTAAGTGTAAACATAGCCAAGAAGATTAAGGTAACTCTGTAATTGTACATGGGGAACAGAAATCTGAAAAGTAGGGAGCACTTCAATCTAGCAGGCAAAGGTGTAAAAAGATCCTTGGAGTTGAAACTAGAAAACATTTATACTAGAAATAAGGCACAAATTTTTAACATTGAGAACCATTTGTCAAGGGTTGTCATGGATTCTCCTTCATTCCTAAATTTATAATCAAGATTGGATTTAAAAAACAAAACAAAACAAAACAAAAAAACCCCTCCTATTCAAAAGGATTTTTTTTTTTTTGGAGGAAGTTCTGTGGCCTTGTAATATGAGAGGCTGTGCTTACTAGATAATCAAAAGGCCCCTTACAGATCTATCTGTGAATCCATGGACTTCTTAAGCCCTTAAAAAATGAGTTTACACGGGATTTAAGCATTGCTGGCCCTTTGCATGGAAATAAATTTAATCTTCCGTGCATAAGTGTTATGGACCTTGTACAGAACCAGAATCTGCTCTAACTTTACACTGCTGTAAATCTATAGCAATTCCATTCATATCAACAGTGTAACTCCAGATCTACTCCAGTTTTAATGGAGAGCAGAATTTTGCTCATTGGTGTAGATTTTCAAAATAACTAAGGGCCAGAATTCAAGTCCTCACAGTGCACATCAGGGCCTTATATTCAAAACAACAGATCATCCAATATATGGGGAATTTTCTAAATCTGGCCTTTATTTCCTGAATGGAGGCAGCACTTTTGAAAATCTGATCAGAGTTGTGGTTATCCTTTTGGAAAAGCTGTCCTTAAATTAGTTGCTACTACCTTTAACGAAGACAGTTATAATTTCCAGCCTGTTTTTGTCAAGTAGCCAGTTTAACTGAACTAATTCAATATTGATTTAATTCATGCTGTTGTTGTATTCAAGATTTACATTTCCTCATAAATGAACCACACAGATTGATCAGCATACGTTCGTTATTTCAAACACACCCCTACATCCACTAGAAGGCTTACCTTGCAACCAAATTAATATATTTCCAACTGCAGGATATTATACTGAACAGTGATTAAAAGTGCATTTCTTCCATCTGATCTTAGAGTAATGTAGATAAGGCCTGACATTTCAGTCAACAAAAAATGTGCTAGTTTGGTTTTAGAATTAAATGAAACTAGCAATGATTATTTTGCCTCTGGCTGCTAATTATTACAGTACAGTATTTCAGAAATACTTAAAGACACAGCATGGGCAAACCTACAGCAAAGCTTACCAAATCATGTAGTTTATTAAAGTACCTGTAATGTGATTGTGACTGCCTAAACCTTTTTCACCTCACGGTCCATTAGCTGAAACCTCAAATGCTGTAAAATAACATCTTGTTGAGTAGTTTTCTGGCATGTTGGAAGTTTTCTTTCTTTCTTTCTTTCTTTCTTTCTTTCTTTCTTTCTTGAGGCTAATGCGCCACTGAAAAGGAAAGATTTTGGTTAACCTTGTCAAGTGCATTAGTGCTTAGTATTGCTACACAGCTTCATCCCTGTGTTCATTTTGGTCAATGGAAAAACTCCTACCAACTTCAGTGGTCCACGATCGGGCAAATAAGAAACACAATGGACTAAGTTTTTCAAAGGACTGAAGCCTAGCTTTCAGTTTTGCAAATGCAATTTGAACTTACAAAATATACTTCTGCAGTTGAGTTACAGGTGCAAATGACATAAAACAATTCAACAGCAGGAGGGCATTGGACCCCATAAAACAGAAGCTACTGTTGCGAAAATCTGGTGGAACGTCCTATTCAAAATAAGCATATAATATCAGCCATAAGCTTAAAAGTCAATGTGTCAGCTGGCAGGTCTGCACTGCTGCCCCACTGGCCGTTCTGTCCTCTGCGATGAAAACAGTGGGAGGGTGCAGGAGCACAGAGTCGGCTTCTGCTCCGAGCCAACTCACCCCACCTTCAGGACAGGGAACAGTCAGCCCAGGAGTTGAGCGGGGCAGCCCAGAGGCTGGGCTCCACCATCCTGCCCCTCCCCTGGGCCGGCTGTTCTTCCCTGGGGGTGGGAAAGGCTGGACCAAAGGCGGGGCAGGAGACCAGAGCCCAGCCCCCTGACTGGCTCACTCCGCCCCAGCTCAGAGGAGGGGCAGGAGTGCATGGCCAGGCTCTGGGCAGGCCCACACTCCCTCACCCCTCAGTATGTGAGGGGGGCTAGTGTTGGGGGCCCAGGCAAGCTGATCTCCCCAAGACCCATGCCACCCTTAGGATTGCGCTGTCAACTGGAATAAATCGATGTGGCACCACTGAAGCCATAAAAGCCTTGTTCTCTTGCTATCATTGAGATTTGCCTTTTTGCATGCATCTAAAACTGACTACTTTTTAGTCACATAACAAAGGTGCAATATGTATCATGCCTGGAGTGCCATCTATGGTATGTAAAAGATTGTAGGCATTTCAGGTTTTCAGTTTGGCTATAAAACATGCCAGAATAACCCACTCAAGTTAAATAAGCTACATATTTAAACCTAGATATTTTGAAGCAGAAAGGCCAATTATTTTCAGTGAGCACATCTTGAAAGCTCCCTAAGATTTACTTTGCCTTTCCAGTGAGAGATGGCAGCATATATTTTTAAATGAAACCAGTTAATGAGGTGATTTACTATGAATGTAGGCGCTTAAAATTAGTCACTCAAATTAAAAAACTTGGCCCTGTGTGTAAACTGCTGTCACATCTAACTGTTATTAATATAAGGTCATAATATTTTTATTATGAGGACATCTAGAGGTACCTACTGAGACTGGAGATCCATTATGCCAAGCACATGAATGATACAGTCCTGGCCCTTAAGATTGTTTTATTTAAATAGAAAAGACCATAAAATGGTAGGAGAGTAGACATATCATCTCCATGTTACAAGTGCAGAATTATGGCTCTGTGGGTACGTCTACACTGGAGCCTTAGGTCGACTTAATCTTCCTTAAATTGACCTAAGGAAAGCTCCATCCACACTGGGGATTTATTAAGTTGATTTAAGTGCTTACTGAATTCAACTTAATAACTTCACCTCCGAAGGTCCCTTTAAGACTTAAGTTAACTTTATTAAGTTGATTTAAGCCAGTGTAGACAGGGCATAGCCCTTAAGTCAACTTAATGCGGTTGACTTCACCTTTAAGTCGATCTAGCAGCTGCCAGTACAGACGTTGGCAGTCTACAGATGTTTGTAATGCAGATGCTGTAAATTGACTTAAAAGGAAGTTTGGTGGCACTTTTAAAGACTCTGTGTTTGCTTTGCTGAACTAGACTAACACGGCTACCCCTTTGGAACTTCCAATGAGGTGATCATTCCAAATCGTCTCCAATCCTGACCCCCATTAGTAAGCCACAGCCTACTAACAAGCTACTCATCTTTCATTTGGAAAGCAAAGTCCTATTCAATTTACAGCAGATCTACCAGAAAGCATGTGAAATCACTAATTTCTGTTTTGGTGGTGGTGGTTGTATGCTGTGTGAGAGCATAAAGATTGGTTGAATGGATCAGATTCTTTTTTTTCATTCAGTCTCTGCCTCAGACCTTGCATGCCACGTTTCAACAAGGAGTGAATTTTTATGGCCAAATTATAAAACCGTGAAAATAGGAGTTTATAATGGAAACGCTAATACAACCGTAACTATGGTATTGCAATTGCATCCCTGTAAGAAAATTGGTTTAGATAATATAACCTTCTGGAATGACTGCAGCTCTAAATGATCCTGCATCTCCATAAATCTAAGCTAACTCAGTAATTCAAAATTACTAAGATTTAAGTTTAGTACCAATAAGCAATAAACTTATGGCTATTGCTATAATAACCATTGGTCTGTGCTCCCTTATTTCACAGCAGGTGGTCTTCAGGCTAGTCGGCAGGCTGAATGAAAACATTTCAAACTAATTCTAAACTAATTCCTAAAGTTGAGTGGAGATGGATTTCCAAACTCCTTAGCAATCATTTCTGCTTGCAAAAGGGATTTTCTATTTTAACTGATGCACCAGAGTATCATCTCTTTTTACATTGTTTTATACTAATATGCTATACAGTGACAGCTGTCACATAGCATTACTGTGGTATGTTGGGAGAAAGCCACTGTGGGAGCAGTAATGTTACTTTAAATACACTGTACTTCATTGTATCAACTCTATTTATTTTTATTTAATTATTTATTTATTTATTTTTAAGATCAATGTACCACCTGGAGCAGTAGAAGTCTCAACGCCTGATTCTTTTGTCAGTTGCATTAATGTTACACTGCTGTGACTCCACTGAATCCAGTGAAATTACTCCTGATTTACTCTGGTAGTAAGTAAGAGACGATTCAGGTCCCTAAGGATTGCCATGGGCAGTACAAACTCTACACTGCATCTGAAAAGGTTAAAGGAAAATACTAGGCCCAGGTATCTACTCCAGACTTGCACAGGCAAGGGATGATGATTTTATTTTGTTTCTTTCTTTTGTTACCTTACATGGGACCTGGTGGTGGAAGATGAATGGCAGGAGGCTCTTAGCTCCCCTTAATAACTATCCTTGCTGAAGAAGGAGCATAAACCTCATTGCCACACACACCCCACATTTAGTGAGGAGAGGGCAAGGACGTTCCAAACCGTTCTGTGGACTTGTGGCCCCTGCAAGGGTTAGGAGCTGGTCT
Source organism: Podocnemis expansa (assembly GCA_007922195.1). Taxonomy (NCBI): domain Eukaryota; kingdom Metazoa; phylum Chordata; order Testudines; family Podocnemididae; genus Podocnemis; species Podocnemis expansa. The sequence goes on from ML682055.1 coordinate 2,142,709, forward strand.
GAAAGGCCTTCTTCCTAGGAACCGAGGCTAAGAACAGGCTGACTGGCTCCCTAAGGCCTAGTGTTTGTATAAGTGGAGCCCTGGGTGGTTGCCCACCTTTATGGTTGGCCCAGCCCTATGCCCAAAAGTGATGATCCCCCACCATATCCTGCAATTGTCATTTCTGTGCTGCTGCTGCTGGCAGTGCTGGCTTTAGAGCTTGGCACCACTCAGCACTGAAGGCAGTGCCCCACCAATGACACAAAAGGAAGGGTGGCCATTGCAAGACCACCCAAAATAGCTTTGTGGCACCCCACAACCTTCTTTTAGGTTGGAAGTCACCAGTTAGAGCACTGTGAAATTTTGGATGCAGACATTTGAAACCATGACATTGAGTATTTTTTGAAAATCCTATGCCTATGAACTATGAGTTTGGCACTAATTGTAACAGTCTTACCTTGGAATCAGTAACAATTCCCTTGGGAATTCCAATCTGTTTTGTCACCCAGGCAAACCTCATTATGCGACAGATGGTTGCTTGCACCAAAAATCATAATGTTTAGGCTATTCCCAGTCCCGAAGGACCAATCACTTATCCCAGGTCAGTTGCACACTTAGCCCTACCAACGGGGTGAGGTACCAAAGGAGGCAATTGTTCATGTCAGGGCTATTTAAAAGAGCCCAGGGAGATGGGTAGATAAATATCCTTCTCTCCTCCACACACACCCTTCTCTTGAGGTCCCTTCTACTCATGCTGTCTGCCCATCCCAGGAGTCAAATGTATTTATTATGTACTATGCAGATTTCTGGCTGTTGGAGGTGGTGGTATTTGCTACTCAGCTTCTCAGGTTCATCAGTAGTCTTCCTGGGGAGTCCAAGGCTGTTACTGAGCCAGCGCATCCTACGTCTGTAGCTATAGATAATGCTTGTAGCCAATCCTGTAGTAAAATAACTAAAGCTTTATTAACCAAGAAAAAGAAATGAGAGTTATTTACAAGATTAAAGCAGGTAACATACAAACGTATGACTGAGATACTGTCTTGGGTTCTGGAAGATAGACACTTCTATAACAATAAGCCTTTATATGTGCTTTGGGTCTAACTCCCGTGAAACAGATAGAGGTCTTCTTCTCTTTATGCTTAATGATTCTTCCCCCTTTAAAGTCCAAGCAACAAAAAATCCCAGAAGTTTTCTCCTTGTGAGGGATTTTTATCACCTTCGTCCCAGAGTCTAAAATGATGGGATGAATTCACAGGCAAGTTTCTGGAGAAGGAGAGGAATGAAATCAATAAAAGTCTTTCCCTTTTGATACTTCACAATGATTCACTTGCTTTCAGTGAGCATTTTATGTACAGGAAGAGCACTTTACTTTAACTAAAGTTCCCACCACCTCCTGTTTGATGAGTTACAGTGCAAACGCCCGATATACTTTAATGCCATGTGTGCCACATCCAACCAGTAGCTCATAAAGTCTAAGCAGAAATTTTTAAATCTCAAAATTGTAATATTTATCTTAACAATGCTAGGGGCTGGTATTCACTGATGGTGACAAATTTTTTGCTATCAGTCTGAACTTCCTGGTTGACTGATCAGATCTGTGAAGAGCCAATCAAGAAATTTGATCCCTGACCACCACCCCAGCAATTGGGCAGTGCTGAGTCAAACGGAAGCCCCCCTTTCCTTCAACTCAATGCAGTGGACGTTCTGGGAATAGGGTGGTTGAACACATAGGCTATGTCTACACTAGCAAATTAGTCCATACTAATTTGAAGCATATCTACACTAGGCTTTGGCCAATTGGAGCTAAAAAAATGTTTTCATTTGAACTAGCCAAAGCTTAGTTCAAACTAGTTAGTTCTTCTTTGAGTGCTGCTTGGATTCATTCAGTAATAGGTGTATTCGCACTGCAGCGTGCAATTCGTCGGAACTTTTTGCCCTAGCCTGTCAGAAGAGGGCAGGCAGCCACTGCCCCTGCACCACCCCGTGGCTATATATGTGGCCACCACCAGGCCACTCTCCAGTTCCATTTTGTCCCCCTCAGTGTCGGTTCATGAAACAGCCCGCTCTTTGCATCTGCAAGCAGCTTGTCATTCGTCTTCGTCGTTTGTGAGCTTTTCACTCGATTGGGAGCACCTATTCGTGGACCTAGTTCCACCAAAGAAGGTTCCCTCCCTCGAGCCAGAGCACCAACATTGCGCTCCTCCACCATCCACCATGCCGGGGTTTAAACCCTATGCTGAATGTGAGATGATCCCCACGAGAAGTGCCTCCAGTGCCTGTGTGAGAGCCATGTGGTCACCACTTGCTCCATCTGCTTGTCCTTCAAACCAAGGACAATCAAGGACATGGAGCAAAAGTGCCATGCCTTGGCCTCAGAGCAGGCTCGGCAGTCTTCCCCTGAGTCCTCGGGGTCTCCTGCAGCTTTGCATGCCAGCTCAGCACCAAAGCCTCCCTGGCACTGTGCCACCAGGGGACGCAGGACCAGGTCAATACCAGTGACGGTACTGTGGTGTCGGCACTGCTCCAGGTCTCTGACACAGGGCTCCCCACGGGACCAGGGGGGGTCAGTACCACTCCCAACAACTCCAGAGGCATTCAAGGCAGTGAAGGCACCTCTCCTATTGCCTACTGCACCCTCTCCGGCGTCCACTGGAAGGGGTAAGCCAGCCTTCATTTAGAAGGTCTGGGCACATCATAAGCAGCACCGAATGCTGTCCCCGATGTCGATGCCATGTTCCCCAACACCAGAACCTACCACTCCTCTGAGTCCTGGTACTGTCAAGCCTTCTCTTCGGCACCATATTAACTTCCCATCCCTGGTACCGTCCTCAGGGTCCCGGGGGGTTTCCCATTCTCCCAGCCCAGGGGAAGGGGCCTTGAGGGGTATTAAATGACCCCGTCACTGACCTTCGGCACCATTGCTGTTCAGGTACCGACCCCATGAATGGTCTCCCCAGGAGACCGCTGCCTCCACTTGGGCGCCGTCTCACTCGGCACTGGCTAGAGCCTTTAACTCGGTGCTGTGTTCTTATATGGGGGCCCTCTCAGCGCATTTTGACCTTCTGCCCACGTAAGGATGGAGGTCCAATCTTTTGAAGGGCCCACCAACACTTTATTCAGGCCAGTATTCACATCAGCAGAACCTGTCACGGTTCCCCTCCACCCCAGTGTTTGGGACTTAGCCTTGTCCCGCTGGCAAAACCTGGGTCCCATCTCCCCAGTATCAGATACGGTGAGCCTTAAATACTGAGTCCCATGGTCAGAGTTCCCCTCGCTCACCCACCACCTAGTCCCACCTCGAGTGGTGGTAGAAGCAACCTTAGGGCTGGGACAAGCTTCCCATGACCCCCTCCCAACATCGAGGGATGCCAGGGAGTTAGAGTTGCTGGGCCAGAAGGTATATTCCTCCTCTGCCTTCCAGTTACATGTCGCTAATAACCAGGCCCTAGTGGGCAGATATATGCTAGACGTTTGGGAGTCAATAAACACGTTTAGACACCTGCTCCCACAAGAGGCGAAGGATGAGTATGATGCCTTCCTTGAGGAGGGCAAGATAGCCTCTCAGGACCTCCTCTTATCTGGCTGGGATGCCATGGACACATCAGTCTGCACTATGGCCTCGGCCATGACCCTGTGATGCGCGGCTTGGCTACGGGAGGCTAGAGTGCCCCTGGTCTCCCAACAGGTGGTTCTTGATCTCCCCTTTGGTGGAGACGCCCTCTTCCTGCCAGAGACCACTGCTGTTTTGGGTACTGCCCGTGACCCTCGGGGGAAGTTAAAATATCTGGGTCTTCTTCCCTTGGGGCCTCTTCCACGCCCTTTGGCTCCACAGAGTACACACCGAGTCTGACCCTCCCCTGCACCAGCCGACAGTGAGGAGCTAACTCCCACCACTATGATGTCAGTTCGGAACCCAGTTTAGGGACTATGACTCCCTTTGTTCCCGTTCCAACCCTGCAATCTGGGAGGGTGCCAACTTTCCATCCAAGGGGACCATCCGCAACCAGCCAGGCTAGGTGTTGAAACACCTCTCCTGACAACCCCTACCCGGAGCCTGACATTGACTTGGGATTCTCCCTACGTGCTGATGGACAGCCCTCTTTCATGCAGGGCCATGGTCCAGCTAGGCCCACCTATATACTCTCTTTCTACATATCTAAACACTTGTAATAATTGGAGGAGACCTAATTCCTCCTCTCATCACAGCCTCCCCTTGATAGCTTTCAGCCACACGAGTGGAGGGCAGTAGGCAAAACTCTCCCTGGTAACCTTAAGTAGCTGGTTCAACCCCAGCTCAAAGGACTGCCACACCCAATATCCTGCTGATTCCTTGATGGGGGGGAGCCCCCTTTCCCTGTGCAGTGCTTCCTTGCCCCTAAGGAGCATATAGGGTGACAATAAGGACACCCCACAAACACCGAAGGGTATAACAACTCCCTTCAGCTACCCTGAGGTAGACTGGGAGTTTTCCCATTGGTGCTCTTTTCGAGACCAGGAAAACAGGGACACACAAATACTTCATTCAGTGGGGTCTTCACTCCTTACGCATCTCAAAGCAGATGTCCAGGAGACCCCTCCCCCCTCTTTTGGGAGGGATCCTTTGTCTTTCTTCCCCCTCATTCACGGAGGGTGTTCCCTCCCTATTTGCAGGGTGGGGCAGAAGCCCCTCACTATTACTTACCCACTGTGTGGGGCAAGAAATTTTCCCCTTATATCAGTGAGCACGAATTAACCAATGCTCAAATGACCTTCACTCAAGGGCCTAAAGTGTTCCTATCAGCATGGTTTGGTGGAGATCATCAATCCCCCTTACTCGCCCGTTTGCGCCGCTCTTTTCTTTAAAGTCACCAAGCATGATATTGTTTGCACTCAAACGATCCCCAACCAGGGATCGAGGTTACGTTCCCCAAATCAGGTGGTGCTTCACCCCTCTGAACCCATGGGGCCGGCCAACCAAGTTCTGCCCGCCAAGCAATGGATGCAAATGTTGGAGCTTGTTTACCACACACACATACATGCATTTGGCCAACTGCTCCTGATGCCTATTAGGGGAACAAACCCTTCCGCTCCCACTCCCATCAGCTGGTCAATAGCTTTGGTAGGCACGCTTGAGATTGGCCTTACCAGGATGGACCATCTACTTTATTCACCCTGCGTCTCCTCCTCCAGACAGGAAAGGGGCTACCTGAATGTAAAAAGGAAGCACTTCTCCTTTGTTCTTGAATACCACAGCCTGAACTTTGCTTCGACTCCATGACCCTAATCCCACGCCTAGCTTCCTAGGGACAGTCTGTTATTGACAGACATGACCTAAAGTCACTCCAGGTGCACTAGGGGTGTTCCAAATGTATCTGGGTCCCACCCCATGCCAGAGCAAACCAATATCAACCGGACTTCTGCCCCACTGGCTGAAGGTTGGTCCACTGATATGGATCAGAGACTGATTCTATAGATGCGGTATGAGTATGGGTACAAACGTTGTTTTCTCGGAAGATCCTACCCAATGGTGTCCTTCCAGGAACTCATCTCCCGGGGACAGGCATAGCGATGTGTTTATCCTTTAGGCTAGCTTCAGGGCCATCTCTCTTAGGAGTCCATCAGGTACAACTTCTTTTCCCTCGCTATCATCCGAGGATCACCCTTAGCCTTAGTACTGCCACTTGGCATACTAAGCTCTGGACCTAAGCTCCTGCTAGGTCCCTCCACACTTGATGGAGCCTGACATTGGCACCAGCCCTGAAATTCCGAGCAGCGACCTGAATTCAGGAGCTAGCTAACCCTCAGTAGAGACCGTCCTCCTTGGTAAAATATTAATGATAGCAACAACAGAACAATAACAAGGGGGACACAACAGATAGTCCAGAAAATGTCTAATGATAAGGGCCGGGTCTGCCCTACCAGGGTGACAGGCCCTCGCTTCGTTCCTGTTAAAGGAAATCCTTTCCCTCCCAGATCCCCGAGCCCTTTCTTGTGGTTCCCTCTTCACAGAGAACCCCAAACCTGGTACACATACTCCCCACGATCCACCCTTCTCAGGGTCAGGGCCATGATGTGGTGACCCTTGCATGCCACAGGGTCACACATGCTGAGTGAGAACAGTATCATAGGCGACAGGGAACGACACCCGGGGCCCTCTGGGCACATGAGCCTAGGCTTCGGGCTTCACTCTTAGTTGCATGAGTTCCTGGCCTAGATTTCCTTTGGCCCTGTCCCTGGGGCCATTCACTAGTCATTGAATTAAATGATAACAATGATAGTAATATTGATAATAATAGTAACAAAGGAAATAGTAATAATACCATTTCCTAATGCTAGTGCAATGCTTTAGGTGTTGACAGCTCATCTCACAAGGAAGGGAGCATCATGATACCATTAGTAGGGTTACATCGGCCTCGGATAATGCTCTGCGGGTCTATATGAAGCCTCTCCTATGGCTACCTCGGTGGTACCATAACGTGGGTCACACACCTGTCTTCCATTATGCTGGTTTGGGTGCCCCACTCATATCGTGTGTTGTAGGAGGTTGTCATCTACTATCTCCAGTCTCCTGTGTTCCCTCCACTAAACTAGGAGGTAATTTTCTCATAGAACCTCCCTGCCTCACTCCATTCAATGTCACCCCCTGCTGTGGGACACTGGATGTGCCAGTTTCACATAGTCATTACTGGGCCCTGGTTTACCTTTACTTCACTCGGCCGGACTGGGGAAAGGACGACATTCCCCTCCTTTTCCCCGATTCTTGTAGCATCCACCACTGTCAGCTTGATGGTTCCAGGGCCCCTTTTAAATCCCTCTACAGATCTTGTGCCAACATGTGCTACTGCCAGAATACCCATCTCTCTGGTGTCTGCATACCTCTACTAATACCTTCTCAGGTATGCCACTGGCGACACAGTCCTCGGTCATAGCCACAATGCGCCTTGACTTACACCTTAGAGTAGGGGACCTCAGGCCGTTCTGCCCTCACATATCAACTAGCGCTTGGGCAAATTTGGCCTTCAATCCTCCACTGGGTTAGATCCTGCCATCCCAGGTCATTCTTACCTGGACCATAGTCCTTAGGTCAAAACCTTAGACCTTCCAAGGACTTTATTCATTGGACATGTACTCATGTTGGAGAAATGCTGTGCTAAAAGCAGAAAAGCCAATTCCACCTACCATCCGTCAGCATGGCTAGCAGTCACCTATTACTGAATGTATCCAAGCAGCGCTCGAAGAAGAATGGGGGATTACTTACCTGTAACTGTCCTTCTTTGAGATGGGCTGCTCTGATTCATTCACAACCCTCCCCCCGTCCCTGCATTTTGGAGTTGGTGACTCCTAGGAACTAGGGAGGGGCCGGGTGGCGGCCACATATATAGCTACAGGGTGGTGTGGGGGGCAGTGGCCGCCTGCCCTCTTCTGACAGGCTAGGGCAAAAAGTTCTGACCAATTGCGTGCTACTACTGAATGAATCCAAGCAGCCTATCTTGAAGAAGGACTGTTACTGGTAAGTAACCCACCATTTGAACAGTAAGTTCAAACTAACTGCTTAGTTCGAGCTTGCTGCTTTGGCTAGTTCGAACTAGCATATGGTTTTTTTTGGTTTTTTTTTAGTTTGAACTAACTTTTAGCTTGAACTAGCCACACTTTTTTTAGTTTGAACTAAAATGTTAGTTGAAAATAAAAAAAAGGTGCAGCTAGTTTGAACTAAAAAGGTAGTTCAAACCAAAAAATCACGATTAGTTCAAACTAACTTCAAACTGCTAAGTTCCGTCTAAGCAACTCCAGACTAAGCTTTTTGTATAGACATAGCCGTAGGTGTAAGTTATTTTAAGTAACTTGCTCATCTCCATTTAACTGCTGCTATTAAGGCCAAGCACTGGAAAGTTCACCCTAGAATGCAGACAAAGCAAACTTGTTTCCAATTATGTATTTGTCAGTGTTCAGTGAGGTCTGGGACCTTGAATGAGCTGTCACCTGATCTTTCAACATCACACTTGGTACAAATAAAGATGAGGCAGCAGAACTAAGACTGACTGGTCTCTCTTCACCAGTTCTGAGAACTGTGTCCTTACCAAGCTGTGAACAAATGTTGTATGTCTATTCTACAGGGCCTGCGTCCTCCTGTTGAAACCAGTGAGAATTTTGACACTAAATATAATAAAAGCAGAACTGTCCATCCTATAGGGTGCATATCATCAGGCCCCAGTGACGTGCTGATATCTAACTTGTCCAAGTAATTTTTTAACTTTCTTTTTCCTTGTTTTAGCTTCTGACCCTATCTCATTTCTATTGCCCTCCTCTACATCGGACATCCAATCTCCACCAAGCTTCCCAGTGAAGAGTGAAACAAAGAAATTATTTAGTTCCTCTGCCATTTCAACATTTTCATTTATTGTTTAACTCTCTTTGTTGAGTACAGGTCCTACACTGCCTTTGGGTCTCCTCTTGTTTCTGACGTATTTGAAGAATCTCTTTTTGTTACCCTTTATGACTTCAGCTAGTTTGATCTCTGTTTGTGTCTTGTTCTTTCAGATTTCTCCTCTACATAGTTGTGTTATTTGTTTATAGTCCTCCTTTGTAATTTGACCTAGTTTCCATGTAGGTGAGCCACACCACAGCCCAAACAGCAAGGTATGAACAGGGCAAATGCAACACAGTAGCTACAGTGAATGTAAAAGAAAACCCTAGATTGAAATACATTTACACGTATCATCCATGCAATAATTCTAACTATTGAGGACATTCAATAGAGATAAGTTGTGAACGGAAAAGGGTCTGTTAAAAAAAAAATCAAATTACTTCCTGCTATTTACTGTCAAATTTCTTTTGACTGCTGGTCAAGAATTTGGCCCCCAAAGTTTGCCCAGCTCTAATCAATGTTGATGTTGATTAGATTTAATCTAGTGACCAATTAGCCTACATGTAAAATGGTTTGTATGCTTTTACCAGACCCTTAGCCATGTCTCCCACGAGTAATAGAAGTGGAAGATTTCAAGCTTCCTATAAAAACCCATTTTCAGTAGCATTCATTCCCTTATTCTGCCTCATCTCCATTTCTCTCTGCCTAAGCAGTTTTAGACTTTATTTAAATGTTGCATTTCCAAGTGTTCATGATTCTGTGCAAAGCTCATCACACATCACTCATGCCTCATTTCATGGGCTGAGCTGATAATTAGCATATTTCACAATTAGCCAGTGCATTTGCTCTGCTAATTTCATTCTAAGATGAAGGTGCTAACTTGGCATGAAGCTGTAATATACCCGTTGATTTATTAAGTCTCCTCTGATGGATGAAAATCTCATGCTGTGCCTTTACTGTTGACAAATGTTAACAACATCCATTTGTAAAAGATGGTATTGAAAAGTGATGTTGGTGTGATAGAATGTGTAATGAAGGCAGCTCAGATAGCAACTTTCCAATGAAATTGTGCTAAAGTTTTCCTGCAGTTTCTGCTTGAAGCTAAACTGACTTTATAATGCATAACTGTGTGACAAGACAGCTAACGTGCTACCTTCTTAATGAAGCACCAAAAAAGTGTTACAGGACTCCTTGTTTGTTTTGCTGACCTTGACTAACAAGGCTACCCCTTTGGAATTAGATTTACACTAAGTCATCTTTCACTCTTTAAACTCTGTCCTCACCCAAGATCAGTAGCCATTGTGCTTTTGTCCCTCAGATCCGAGCTCAGGAAGCTGGACACCTAGTGGCAAAGAACTCTTTAGGTCATAGTATTCGACTGCCAACACCAAACAAGTGAGACAAGGGTGGGTGAGGTAATATTGGACTAACTGCTGTTGGTGAAAGAGACAAGCCTTCTAGCTTACCGATAGTTCTTCAGGTCTGAGCAGTCCCAAGCAACATAAACTGAAGACATACATCTTTCACTACCTCCTCTCAGAGACTGAAGACGTTTTGCTTCCTCTGAAAAGTCCCCAACACCCATGATTGGACAAGATCTGCATTTGGACTAAAGTATCTTAGTTCCCTTTCCTTCGCTGGAGCTTTGCTAATTTGCACCAGATGAGACTGTAGCCCCAGGATCTGTAAGAACAGAGAATCAGATTAAAACAGAAGAAACGTTCTTTCGGGTACATCTTCTTGGACATCCTTTTTAGGTTCTCCTTAGGTTTGCTTACACTGGAGAGCATTTTCTCTACTCTGGTTGCCCTGTCATATGCCTCCTTGACATGTTCTTTAGGTTTTCCCTCACAGCTCAGGTATAGACATTTCAAGTTTGCCTGATGTGCTGGCATTTATTGTCATACTGACTGACACCCTCAACTTACCAACGGGATGTTCACCAGGGGCGATTCCATATCCCTTCAGGACTGTCTGGAGTACTACAGAGAGTTCCTATCTCCACTTCCACCTTTATTTTTTTCAGACGTGTCCTTGAACGTACATCTGCACAAATGGGGACTGTCAGGTAGATCACAATGCTCCCCCATGCCCTCCAGAAGATTTTCTATGGTTTGAAGAAGTCCTTTTGGGATGCTAATAAATCTCCTTTTTTAGTGTTTGCTGTCCCTGACAAAATGTGTTAGACTGAAGTAAGCCCGGTCTCTTTAAAACTGCCAAATTTATGTGTCTTATATGGTTCTCCCTTACCTGTGTTTTCTACTGTGCATTGATTTGAATAATTGACAAGTTAATATGAATCTGTTGTTGCACTATGCTCTTGGGTTTAAAGGATCTTATAACAGGTCAAAGATTGTCCTGTATCAAAGCCTGCATGTAGGATCTCAACTCTTTGGTTCAGTCACACATGAGTCATTTGAAATAATTGGACAACTAGCCATAACACCTGACTGAAGGGAAAGGGGTTTGCAAAAGGAATGAGAACCACAATTTCATAAAAAAAGAGCCCAGAAACATGCCTCAGTTAGAGTCTGGTACTTCGAGTATGTCTGGTATTTTGAGTTTATTCTGATTTTCCCTTTCATCACTCTGCTCTACCAGATAACTTTCTTTTCCAAAACATTACTCTTGTCCAAAACATTATATAGGTAATAAATAATAATAAAAGCCTTGATTGAGGAAAGAACTTCAGCACGTGCCTAAATCAATCAGTGATCTTTTGTGCATGTGCATAATATTTATTGACTTCATAGAAGCCCCATCTTCCAAGTGTCTGATGAAGTGGGATTTTCTCCCACAAAAGCTCATGTGATAAACAAATGTATTAGTCTTTAAGTGCCACAGGACTCCTTGTTTGTTTTGCTGAACTAGACTAACACAGCTGCGCCTTTGGAACACAGTCACTTATGAACAAGTATTAGAGGGTGACTGGCCCCTTTAAAAGGTAATGAGATCTGGTGCACCTGTGTCTTGTTAACTGCCTCCTAATAAGAGAAGGCATCTGTACCATATGAAAAGGAAGACAGGAAAGGAAGGGGCAGGTGAGAGTTGTATGGGAACAGAGCAGGGATGGATGGAGTGGTAGAGCTATCTGAGAGACAGAGCTACAAGAGGACAGTACCTGTCAGCTGCTGGCAAAGAGTGGAGGGCTGGCTTGAGGTGGGGAGCGCTGCCAAGTTTCATCAGCCCCTAGGAACAAGAGAGAGAACAAGCCTGGTCAGTGTAAGCCTGGTCAAAAAGCAAGAAGTTGACTCTGGAGCAAGGACCAAGGAGCAGGGGTAGGACTCTCTGATGAGGAAGGCTGGGGAAAAGTGAAACACTGCAAAGAGTCTTCTTGTGGAAGATCTGACTAGGGGCTATGGGAGAGAACTGGGTCTTGAAACTCTCAGGTTGGAAGCCAGAATGGGGCCCAGGAACATGGGTTAACATAACCAGGACCAGGGCCGTAACTAGGGCAGGGCAACCAGGGCAAGGCCGTAGGTGCTGAATTTCAGAGGGCACGGGGGACATATCCAGCTCCCCGTGATGGCTGGGAACAGATCCAGCTCCCCGCTGCCGGCTGGGACATCAAGGAGACAGATCCATTGCCAGCCATCTTCTGGAGGCAGCTGGGACTCCCCACCACCTTCTGGCGGTGGCTGGGGACGGATCCAGCTCCCTGCCACCTTCCCACGCCAGCTGGGGACAGATCTGGTTGCCCTCCACCCCAGCTGCTGCTAGAAGGCAGTGAGGAGCTGGATCCATCCCCAGCTGCCACCAGGAGGCAGCAGGGAACTGGATCCGTCCCCAGCTGCTACTCAAAGGTAGCTGGGAGCCCCAGCCTCCACCAGAAGGCAGTGGGGGACGGATCTGACTCCCTGTTGCCTTCCGGCAGTGGCTGGGACTGGACTGAGCCCAGGGCCGGATCGGGACCCAGGTTGGAGGGAGGGCGCCTCTTGGGCTGCTTGCCCTGGGTGCCAGAACAGCTAGTTCTGGCACTGACCAACATAGTGCTTAAGCACTCCTTGGTGGAATAAAATAAACCTTGAAATTAAGCAGGGTTCAGGCCTAAACAATTTCATATGGCTATAGCTAAAATCCAGTAACCAGAAATGACATAACTTTTATGTTATAGTGTGAAAAAGGAAGATTTTTAGGGGGTTATTTGTAAGAACTCTTCCTTACCTCTCTGGAGTCACGTCGTGATGGACAGATGTTTCCGATGCCTGATCAGGTATGTCTACACATCTTTTTTATTTTGAAATAACACTGGCTATTTTGAAATAAAAAAAGTTTAGGTCCACACAACGTTTTCTTATTTTGAAATGACGGGCTCCATCATTTCAAAATAAGAAGCATCCTTTTGAAACAGCTTAAACCTGGTTTGGTTTCAAAACGGCTGTTATTTCAAAATGGTGGTTTCAAAATAATGCGGTTCGGAAATGTTATTTCAAAATAACCATCATTTTGAAATAACGTGTTGGACTTTACTCCCAGGGTGCTATGCACCCTGGGAGAAAGGGCCACCTCTCCTCAGCACCCTGGCCAGAGACCCCTCAGCACCCTGGCCAGGGTACTGAGGAGAGATGCAGGGACGAGGTGGCCACAGCCGCGGCGGCTCACCCCGGAGCTGCAGCCTCCCAGAGCTGCCGGCGGGGTGAGCCACTGCGGCTGCGGCCACCTCACTGGGGGCTCCAGCCCCCAGAGCTGGCGAGGGGCAGAGCTGGGAGCCGGGCTTCCCCGACCACTCCCCCCCACGCAGCGGGGCAGTCGAGGGGCCAGCGGCTCCCAGCAGCTGAGCCCCAGGGTGCTGGGGAGCTGGGTCCCCACTGGCTCCCCACGGCTGCAGCTGCTCAGCCCTGGGGCGCTGGGGAGACGGTCGGACCCAGCTCCCTGCGGCTGCTGGGGTGCTCCAGGGCCCTTGCCCTACTGCCCCCAGCAGGATTGGGGACACAGGGCAGGGAGATCCCTCCCCTAGGGTCTATTTTCCCCTGCCTGGCACTCCAGAGGAGAGCCAGGCATGGGTTTGGGTGGCTACATGGCCCCCCAGGGGCCATGTTGCCACACCTCCCAGGGTGTCCTTCTCAGGAAATCGAAATAAGATGCCCATACACAGGGCAGGCTATTTCAAATGGAGGGGCTTGACTTATTTCAAATTAATTTTTTCTTAATTCAAAATAAGTAATTTCGAATTAAAGGTTTTATTTCAAAATAAGTCATTTTGAAATGACTTATTTCAAAATAAAACTTTGTGTGTGGACATAGCCATCCTGTTGTTAGTATTTTGGCCAATGCTAAAAACTGTTGTTGCTATGATATAAAGTGTAAGTGTGTATATGCTCATATTGGTATTTTGGATATGACCCATACCAAGTGGTCTTTAGACTAATAAAGAAATGCTTGTGTGGAAACTGAGTTATGAAAAACTTTAATAAACTTCTTAGAGAAATTATTTACTATGTGGGAGCTGTGGTAAGAGTGGAAAGGAAGCACTTTCTTCAGGGCAAGATAAATGCAAAAACATTAAGTGTTGTTTTCAGACCAGGAGGTGGAAAAAGATATATCTTTATCTCTATCTCTATCTATACATAGATAGAGATATAGATATAGATAGGCACTGAATATGGCCATTTGAAGTGGAGATTCATGAAGCAACTCACATAGACACAGACAGACATCAGCTTCCTCTCCAAATGCAAGCAATTGGACAATCATATCTAACAAGCTAAAGATGAAGAATACATTATAATTGACATATTACACAGACTATAGCAAGCTCCATCTTAAAGCATCTGATAAAGTGGGATTTTCATCCACAAAAGCTCATGCAATTAAAAAAAATGTTAGCCTTTAAAAGTGCCACAGGTCTCTTTGTTTTGCTTAACTAGACTAACATGGAACTTACCCTGATGTTAAAACCCTAGTGGAAACAAACCATGGGACATTTAAATGTTTCTGTAGCTAACTGAGGTCAAAACTATATTCCACACCTGAAGTCTGCCTTTTCTAGCTACACTGAGGTAAAAAATGAAATGTCTTGTCTCTGCTAGGATTTTGCCTTGAGTCTGCTGTCTCATTGTAAAGTACCCACTCCCACCTTTCTTTCTTTCTTTCTTTATTTATTTATTTATTTATTGGCCTCAGAGGTGAAGTAGCCTAGGTGACAGAGAAAAGTGGAGGATTTTAGGATAAAGTTTTCCAGAGAAGAACTCCCTGTATCTGTACCCTTCAGAAACAGATGCTTGGTAGTTGTTTGTTTAATCTCACTTGTAAAACTCTATGATGTGCTCTTGTAAATATGAGACAGCATCATGGACAAAGGTTGTTTTCATCTTAAAAAATGTCGAGTTCTGGAGGAAGTCTTGATATTTAGTTTGTAACTGGCAGGCAAGCAGGACCTCTTCACCCTATGTTCAATATGCAATATTTGAATTGATTGTGTCATTAACATTTTTGAGTTATGGTACCTCCATTAATTTCAAATATCATCTGTACCAAGGCACTGATCTGAAGCTGATGCACCCCCCCAGGCAAGAATAAAGTTCAAGGGAAAACCAGACCTAAGGCAGTGTCACAAGCTTCTCCAAGTCTTGTCACTAACTGATGAGCTCAGAGCAGAAGCCCACCATGGTTTTTAGAAGCAACAGCCACTTGAAGTTCTGGGGACCAGAAGATTCTGTGATGCTTTTGCCAGCAGCACACCAAGGAAATCAAGCACACATTATATAAAGGATGCTAACCCCAATCTACTCTTCTGGAGCCCACTGTGACAGATATCACAATATCCTGGATGAAGTTTATTGAATTATGTTTAAGTACTTTTGGAGTTAACTGTACTAAAAATGCGAGTGAGAAACCATAGCCTCCAAGAGTGGGGATGGGGGTGGTTAGATAAATTAATTCCATTTATAACCTCTCCAGAAAGCTACCACAACCTGAGCAGAGGCTCACATGGTTTAGATGGAATTCTCTAGGGATCAGCAAACAAAGAAAGGACTTTATATTAAATAGCCTGAATTTAAACTGACTTAGGGCCTCCTGATCCAGTGAATGGGAAGGGCCTCTGGTCCATGCAGGGCCCCGATCATTAGGGAACAGTTGAGAGGGTTTGACCTATTGAGGCCCCATAAGATTGCATGATGGTTCTGAGTGAAGAATGTTAGGAACTTAAAACCACAAGAAAATCGGGGTGTGCTCACTTGTCACAACCCATGTTGGAGTTGATGTGATTCCTGGTAAGCTAACTAGAACATAGGCAGGTTCTTGTATTGCCTTTTGACTACATTTTCTCTGTAATATTATCTAAAGAATAAAATGTGCTTGCTTAGAAAAAGCCATTTGGTAACCATGGGTGTTACCGGAGAGGGGTCAGGACCAAGAGCCAACCTCCCATGGCCGTGATCCTGCTCTGGACGTGATCCAGCCACTGCCGCTGCTACTTGCTGGCAGCAGCAGGGGCCAAATCCAGCTTTGAGCCTCCTGCAAGGGGTTCGAAGCTGGAAATGGTTCCTGCAGCTTTTCACAAGTGGCAGGAGCAGTCTCTGAGTGGCAGCCACTTGGAGACTGCTTCTGCCACTTGTGAGAAGCTGCAGGAACCATCGCCAGCTTCAAGCCTCTTGCAGGAGGCTCAAAGAGGGAGATGGTTCCTGCAGCTTCTCACAAGTGGCAGGAGCCATCTCCAAGACTCCACTTGCCGGAAGTGTACTGGAGCCAGATTGGGCCACTTCTGGCTGCACTGCTGGCCAGAGATCCTGGACCCATGCCCTGCTGACCCCAGGGCCGAATTTTGGTGTTCGTAGGCCCTAGGCACTTTCACTCCAAAATGTGCAAAAAGAGGGGTAAACGCCAGTTGAATTACGTTGATTGACATGATGCACTTTAAACTATTCTAATGCTAAACCATGTGATTTTCCTTACTTTTCCTTATTTGTTTTCCGCTTTTTTAATTTATTCCCTCCTTTGTAGGCCCTAAAAATTTCGTAGGCCCTAGGCACTGTGCCTATAGTACCTAATGGGAAATCCGGGACTGGCTGGCCCCAGCATAGCGACGCCCCAGCAGTAACTTAATGATAAATAAGCTGGGTTGTAGCCCACAAAATCTTAAGCTTTAATACATGTGTTAGTCTTTAAAAGTGCCACAGGATTCTTTGTCTGCTTTGGTGAAATAGACTAACACTGCTACCACTCTGGATAAATACACTGTTCACCATCTCTGAAGCGAAGATAAAACAAGCCTGCTTAGGCAAGTTCCACAGGGGCAGCTGTTAGTCTAGTAAAACAAAAAAAGCAAGGAGTATTGTGGCACTTAAAGACTAACAGATTTATCTCATGAGCTTTCATGGGAGAAAATCAGACAAAAGTGGGATTTTCTCCCATGAAAGCTCACACAATAAATAAATCTGTTAGTCTTTAAGTGCCATAAGACTCCTTGCTTTTTTATTTTTTTTTTCTGCTTAGGAAGTCTGTCTTTTGTTGGGAGCATCACGATGTAGGCTGGGAGCTATGTAACCTAGAAATATTTGTCAGAGAAGACAGAGAAATGTGAGAGGATCCAGCAGTTTACAATGGATGCTCTTGATAGAAAAAGAGATGCAGTTACCCAGAACTGTGACATTCATGCTGGAACCTCAAGATAGAGCAATCTGAAATTGGAACTATCCTGTAAAAGGCAGCATTGGCCTTACAAGCAAATAAACCAAACTACAGCAGCTGACCTGTGTTCCACAGGTCAAGATAAAGAAGATGGCGAGCCACCATGGGAGACAATCCCTCTCTGGTGTCCCTGGCACACCTTTGTATGCAGAAAAGCAACACAGCATAAGGAGGTGGTGGTGGATATGACAGAGAGAGCTCTTTATTGAATGCACTTCAGTGGGCATCCAGCCTACTGAGAGCTCAGCAAGAGTTCCCTTAAATTAGGTTACACAAAGCAAACAAACAAAAAAAGGTAGGCTCCAAATAGGGACTCAGCAGGACTCAGTGCAGCAGGTAAATATACACCTGTGTTGAGATGTTTACTTTACACTGGCAGGAACCAGAGAACAGATAGTGCATCTGGTTGTACCTGGAAGATGGGCAACGCTCACTTTAGTTCTAAGCCCACCTGAGGGGGACTGTTAAAGGAAGGACTTAAGAATGGTAGATGGTAGGTAGGAGGCCCGGGACAGCAGGCCACGACAACCTTTTGTAAGAATGGAGCTCTGGCAAAGATCCAGTAGGGATGGGACAAAATAGACTCTGCGACAAAGGCTGGATCTACTGAGATGTGTCATTCCATAGAAGAGCCAGGAAGAAGTCAGGGAGTTTGGGATAAGGATATATATGCACAGACCAAGAGAAGAATTGAATTAAGGAACCTGAGGAAACAGACCTTGGCAGCTTGCTACAGGATCACTATGTGAGAATCTGAATCCTGAGAAGTGGGGGGCATCTGGATTCCCTCATCTGCCCCTGAAGAAAGTGGTGTGGAAGCCCTGTGATACAAGGGGTATAAGCTCCACTGAGCCCAGTGTCAGACTGAAGACCCGATGAGACGGCGTTGGTTATTGTTAGGTCGTAATCTGTTATAGCCTGGCCTGCATTGTCTCTAAGAAATCAAAAAAGCATGTCAAGACATGAGAAGAAACAGATCACAGTGGGGCTGGAACATGGGGGCCACAACAGGGGTGGAGGGAGCATACTGATTCCATGATGAATGGTATGAAATTGCCAAGTTTCTACCAACCACCTACTTCACCCCCCTCCACATGGGCACTAGGATCCTATACCTCTGGTGGAGGGAAACTCCAGTGGTGTGGCAGTAGTAGGAATCTCTGAGTGACTGTGCAACATGGTTTGCGAGGAGACAGGTGCTTGGTCCAAATGTGAGTGTTGCAACAACTTGTGTGTCAGGTCATCATGCCTGGAGAGGGACACTGGCCTCAGTCACTGAGGGGTAAGAGTGGGGCAGGTGTTGTCTCAATCTCCCACCAGTTCTCCTCTTTGGGCCAGGATACATGAATATTTGCTTGTTTTTGCACCCTTGGTTCAATAGCTTCTGTGGATTCAGCTGAAACTCTGCTAAAGTTGCCAGACAAGGCTCTGCTAGGCTATGCCCAGACATGAGGAGGCATGGTGGCAATGTCCCCACACAAACCCTTTACTATCTCACTTCAAAGCTTTGTGCTGACAGAGCATCACCATGCCTTGCTGAGGGATGAAAGAGAGAGAGAGGAAAAAAAAAAAAACAACAACAACAGGTAGTTCCAAGGGCAGATTCAGGCAAACATTACCCTTTATTGCTTGTTTATTCCATCTCGACATTGGGAGTGAGCAAGTCCTTATATAACAGTCCTTTTATGCTTAAAAATATGCAAAAGCTTACATTTTCAACAACTCCCCAGAGACCCTTATTTGGTTACAATAACACCTAAAAATGAATATTAATAACTAGGTAGTGAATTTCAGAGGGGTAACCATGTTAGTCTAGTTCAGAAAAACAAACAGAGGCTATGTCTAAACTAGGAAAAGTTAGTTCAAAGTTGTCAATTCAAACTAACAAGTTAAAGTTTAGTTCAAACTAAACACAAATTTATTTAGTTTGAATTAACAAAGTGGACTAATTCAACTTAATGTTAAGTTGAATTAGTCCACTTTATTAATTAGAACTAACTGTCCTTAATTCAAATTTATTGTTACATCTAAGGGTTAATCCTAGTCTACACCATCCTTAGTTCGAACTAAGGATTGAACTAAAGGCTTAGTTTGAACAGACTGGCAGGTTTTACTAATCTGAACTAAGCTTTCATTAGTTTGAATTAAGAAACTCCTTAATTCAAACTAATGAAAACCTAGTGTAGACAGGTTCTGAGTTAGTTTGAATTAAGCCTCCTTAATGTGAATTAACTTGAAAGTGTAGACATACCCACTGTCTTGCACTTTTAAAGACTAACACATTTATTTAATGAATGAGCTTTCATGGAAGAAATCTAACTTCATCTGATGCTTTAAGAGGGGCTCCTTGTTTGTTATATGTTGAATATAATTATCCACACCTCTGCTTGTTGTTTACAGATTTAACATATAGTATGCAGGAACTTTCTCTTTAAACTCATTATTTTTTGCAATAGAAATTACTTCACAGTCCTTAACAAGCAGGAAGGAAAGGTAAAGGAAGGTGATAAACAATGTCCCTGTCCAGAACTTTATGTAAGAGGGGAAGATAGCATACTTTGTTGCAGGAAGGGAAGAGAGGAAAAGGAAGATTAAACTTTTGATTAGAATCTCATTTACAGGACAACAAGATTTGCCCCTACTAACTGCATTACCATAGAGCTATCATTCAGGCCAGCTGCTCAATTTATCTCTTTCCTACAAGGGCAGGGTCCTAAACATCCAGAGAGTCTCTGCTAAAGGAGAACTGTGGAGATAGCCACCTCCGCCCTTCGCTACTCCTAAAGAAACATTAAGAAGACTGAGAAGGGGCCAAAAGGTGGTGCTCCATTCTGAATGCAACTGAATGCAAAGAGAGAGGAAGAGGCAACTGTACTTTAAACAGCAACATCAGCCTGTCAGCAGAGGAAGTAGAAGGATGGAAAAGAAAATGATAGTGATACCATCACCCTATTTTCTCATGGAGAATCCCAGCCCAAGAATACTCCTGCAAGTGGAAGCTAGAGGGGAACTGGATGAGGTTGGCAGATCTCCATCTCTGGAAGTTTTTAAAAGTAGGTTAGACAAACACCTGACAGGGGTGGTTTATGATGGTACTTGGTCCTGCCATAAGTTTGTGTGTGTGGGGGGGGGGGTGCTGCACTCAATGACCTCGCATGGTCCCTTCCAGTTTTTCTGACTCTATGATCACCACCTGTGAGAGCCACTTCCTTCCTACTTTAGGATGGATTGATTCACGCTGTTCCAGCCCAGCCTGCCCTGCCAGAGAGCTAGGATTTCAAAAAGCAGAAAGAGGAGCTTCACCCAGGACTAACCACTCATAGGAACTGAAGTCATAAACATGGCGGAATCAGTGGGGTTTGTGGTTGTCTTCCTCCACATTCTTTCCACTCTTAAGTGAGCATCTGCAATAGCAGCACCCATCAACTCTTCTCACCTCCCTGTAGGTACCAACCAGCCCAGGCTAAGGAGGCCAATGCATGTACGATGGCAGCAGTTATGGGGAGCAGAGTCATGGAGGAATCAGAAAAAGTAGATGAAGCAGTCAGTCAGCAAACTATTAAAGACAGAGTGTACCCACTACTCTGGCAAGGGGAAGGAAGCTCCTGCCAAAGCAGGATGGGCAAGTGGAAAGGTATGAGGCACCTGCCACTGAAAGAGAAAGAAGCCAAGAGGAAGGAATGATTTTTTTCCTTTGGAGCTGGAAAGGTCTCTATAGGTGAGGAACCTTCATCCATGGGAAGCATGGCCTATAGGCTGTTGGGTGGACATTCATTAATATTGCTGGTGATGCCTCATTGAATGTGGATCTCTCCCCACATGCCCCATCTATGGATTGGGCGGGTGATGAAGAGCCAATAAAACCAGGGCTGGATTAACCAGCCTGGAGGTCCTGGGCCATTCCCTCTCAACGCATGGCCCATGACGCCCAGCACAGCAACCTGCAGGTGGGCCATTGCTGGGGGGGGGGTGCTTGAGGCCATAGGACACTCCAGACAGTCTGCCCTTAGGGATGGGGCCAGCTGGCACACAGCAGAGCCCTGGTGAAGCCCCCGCCCCAGGGCCATGGGCCCTGAAAGTGAGTGTTGGAGCAGAGGCCACACCACACGCCAGCCATCTCTGCACCCCTGGTGGAGCAAACAGGCAAACCAGCTTGCCCAGGAGCAGGATAGGAGCACAAAGCCCTCCATCTCCCAGCACCAGCAGGACAGGAGTGCTTTCAGCGCTCCCTCAAGCCCTGCCAGTGCTGAGCACTGGGGTGGGGGTAGGGGTCAGGGGTTTTAGCAGCTGGATCCTGGGGCCCCTCTTTAGCCCAGGACTTGGGGCTTCAGCCTCTCTGTTACCTGTGATAATTCAGCCATGAGTAAGGCCGTGACAAAATGCATTCAGTTGAGGGACAGGGGAGCCACTTAGGGTGGAGAATCTTCCTCTGTGAGATGGGGGTTCCATGGTAGGGGAGATTCCTGCCCATGCAGGAAGGGACGGGAAGAGGGGGAGAGGCAACCAACTGGGGTTGGTCCTGTTTTGATCAGGGGGTTCGACTTTATGACCTCCTGAGGTCCCATCCAACCTAATCTATGATTCTATGCAGAAGTATCTGACTGGGGCTGGGGGGGCGGGGGGGGGCAACCCCTATGGCGAGTAACTCCAAGGATGAGGATCCATAGCCTGGATCTGTAAGGTGGACGGGAAACTAGCCAGAGCAGGTCATCCAGGCCACTGCCTTGGTAGATCGTGCAAACGAGTCTTGACTGGCAAAATCAATATTGATCTCTGCCAACAATGGTGCTTTTTTCAGATACGTTAGAAGCTTTGCCTGTAGGAAATCTTACTTGACTACTTAAACATGGCAAAGAAGCCCAAATCACCTCTTCAAATAGAAAACATAAAAGATAAATGTTATGAAGAAAAGACAGAATAATATATATATCTTTTTTTTGCATAGATTAGAAAACCACAGATAGCACCTTTGCCAAGATATCTAAGCATCTGCCCAACATCAGCACAGACACACCTAGCATTAGAAATTATTTATGCATAATTGGAATAAAATGGGTAGTTTTCTTTTAAATAAAAGTGACCTATCTTGCCTTCATCTCAGGGGTACTGTGGGATAGAGAAACCATGATGATAAAAAGATTTATTCCAGTGTAATGTATCCATGTAAAGCACTTTTCACTCAGGGGAAGCAGAGAAAACACTGAGGGAAACATTGGTTCCACTGAAACAAACAAACAAGGAGGCCCGTGGCATTTAAAGACTAACACATTTATCTATTGCATGAATTTTGAAGCATCTGATGAAGTGGGATTTTCTCCCACAAAAACTCATGCAATAAATAAATGTGTTAGTCTTTAAGTGCCATGAGACTCCTTGTTTGTTTTACTGAACAAGACTAACACAGCTGCCCCTTTGGAACTTGGTCCTATTGAATCAAGAACTAAATTCCCATTGATTTCAGTAGAACCAGAATTTCATCTACTCTGTGTAAGTTTGAGCTCCTTCCACAAGATGGTGCCATGTCACCACTTGTAAAATATCAGTTGCTCAGAAGGCTGTGATCTCACCATTCTTACTGAAATTTAAGTTCAGTTTCATAAGGTCACTTGCAAGGATTTTAAAACAAATCCAAGAACAATTGTGGATGTAGTGTCATTTGGGAATGCTAATTATAGATTCTAGCATTGATTTTGCAGTTTTTCTATGTGAAAATCCCATTGTTTCAAATGGGAGTTTTTCAATATTTATATATTTATTAGTATTCCAGTAGAGACTGGGGTTCTGTCATGTTAGCATCTGTACCTGCACATAGTAAGACATTTACCCTGCCCCAAAGTATTTGCAATTTAAATAAGGAAGAGAAAGTGTGGAAGGCAAGTGTTACTATCCTCATTTTGTGGGAAAGGAACTGAGATATTAAGTGATTTGTGCCTCCCTAACCCTCCCATCTTTGTGTCATTTGCAGATTTGATCAACATGCTCTCTATTTCTGCATCCAGGTCATTAATAATGATGTTAAACAACACTAGACCTAGAGCAAATCCCAGAGGAACCCCACTTGAGATCTCCCTCCAATCTGAATTTATTCCATTAATTGTCATCCTTTGTTTCCAGTTGTTTAACCAATTAAGTATTCACTTAGTGTTCATTAGGCTGAGTCCACATTGCTCCAGATTAATTATTAGAATGTCACGTTGGGACTGGATCAAAAGACTTGATGAAGTCCAGGTATACTATGTCCACCACATTCTCTCTATCCACCAAACCAGTGATCCTGTCAAGCAAGGAAATCAAGCTGGTTTGGCATGCTTTGTTCTTGGTAAATCCATGCTAGCTGCTAGTGATCATGTGTTCATCTTCCTGCTATTCTCAAATTCAACATTTTTTACATCATTCTAGTAACTTCCCAGGTATCAAAGTCATGCTGTAGTTTCCCAGCTCCTTCTTTCTCCCCTTCGAGAAGAAGGATACCATGTTAGCTCTTCTCTTGCCTTCCAGTGCCTTCCTATCATCCATGAGTTTGCAAATATTATTTCCAGTAGACTTGAAATTTCTTCAGCTAATTCCTTCACTCCTGAGAGGTGAATAGCATCAAATCTCAATGGTATGAATTTGTTCAAATGGCTCAGAAGATCTCTGACATGTTCTTTACTTATTTCAATCTTCATCCATTCCCCTATATTGTTTATGATAACTTTGCTAGTCATCTGATCACATGCTATTCTTTTGCGAGAAGATTGGAGCAAGCAGGCATCAAGGACCTCCACCATCTGATGATCTTCAGTCACCAGTACACCTTCTCCAATAAGCAGGAGACCCACATCATCTCAGATCATTTGTCACCGCCTGACAAACTTGAAGAACTTTCTTTGTTATCTCTAACATTCCTTGCCAGTTGTCAGGGCCAGATTAAAGCAGACATTTTAGGGGCTGCAGCCCCTGGCCCTGGCCTAAACAGGGTTATCACAGCCCCTAAAAATCCAGCCTGGCTAGCCTGGGACGTGGGCTGGTGCTGTTCACTTTCATCCTGACTATTTGCACACCAGCCAGCCCGGGGGCAGGGCAGGAGTACCACGACCTCTGGCCTGCCTTGCCCCAGTCTCCTGCAGCAGCACTACCCTGTCGGCCCCCCCACAGCAGCATAACTCAGGCCCACCCAGCCATGCCAGCCTGCAGTCCCTCCAAACCCCTCCACATTGCCAGCCAGGGCCCTAGAGCCCCTGACCCCAACCCATCACTCCAGCAAAGGGGGGAAATATGGGAGGCCCACAATGGTGGGCAGCCCAGACTGCCTGGACCTTGATCTGGCCTTGCCAGTTGTAACTCATCTTTGTCTTGGTTTTCCTGATTTTTGTCCCTATTTGCTTATGCTATTCCCATGTGTAGTTCCTTGTTCACAGGCCATTCTTTCCATTTTATAATTCTATGATTTTTAGTATATTAGGGTTGAAGAGGACCTCAGGAGGTCATCTAGTACAACCCCTTCTCAAAAACTGCTAAACAGATGCCTCTAGTTTGTTCCAATGCTTAATCAACTAACCTTTAAAAAAAATGCACACCTTGTTTCTAATTTGAATTTGGCTTTAACTTCCAGGCACTGATGTTTCAAATACCTCTTTCTGGTAGATTAAAGAGTCCTTTAGTATCTGGCATTTTATCCATGTGTAAATATTGAGACACCATCATCAAGTGACCTCGCATTGCTATCAGGTTGCCTCTTCCATAAAAGAAAGACTGAGCTTGTTAGAAGAAAACAAGGATCAGGTCCACTCAGGAGCAGAATGTGCATATGCAAGTCCAGATTGTTGGAGGGGCTTAAACTGCAGGCCCCAGCCAAAAAGGGAAACCCCAGGCTCAAGTCCCTAAAAACTGCTGGTTAAAGTATAATTTGATGCTCCCCAGAAACCTCCTAATCTGTGGGCCCCCTTCCTGTATTGTCCAGGCCCCCTTCATGCATGTGCAGGCCCTAGCCCAAGTAGGCATTTGCAACCACTCCTCAGTAACATATATATCGGTTATCGCTCCATAAAAATACCGGCTCCCTTCCCTGACCGGCTGACTCCCTGACCCCTGGCCCCTTCCTTGCCTTGCCTTGCCAGCTCCCCTTACCAGGCTGGCTCCCTCACCCCGACCCTTGGGCTCCTTCCCCACCAGCCCCTGAGTCCCCAACCCCTCTGAGTTTTAATTGATTTTTGTTTTGTGGCACTGAGGGGTAGGTTTGGTTGTAGCCACAGTGAATCCCATCACACAGAGGTCCCATGGCAGGATCAAACTTTGCCTTGCCAGCCAGTATCCCTTCGGGACTCTGGTGGCACTTTTAAAGTCTAAGGAATTTATTGATCACATGAGCTTTCGTGAGAGAGGCTCTCACTTTGTCAGATGCTTAACAAAGGGGGGATTCTCTCCTAGAAAAGCTCATGCAATAAAAAAAAAAAAAAGTTAGTCTGTAAAAGTGCTACCAGACTCTTTGTTTATTTTATTGTACGGCTATGTCCACACAATGCTTTTAAATCGAAACGACTGTTGTTTCGATTTAAAAGGTGTCATGACCAAACGATGTTTCATTATTTTGAAATGACGAGCCCCATCATTTCAAAATAATGAACCTTATTTCAAAATAGTAAAACGTAGGCTGAAATCGAAATAGCCATTATTTCGAAATGGTTGTTTCGAAATAACGCCGTTCGGACGTCTTATTTCAAAATAACCATTATTTCCATTTAACACTTTTTCCCTTCTCCTGCCCAGGGTTCCTTCCTTTTTCTATATATTGGCTGGCAACATGGACCTGCCAGAGGGCCATGTTGCCATACCTCCCATGCTGACCCTCTCCTGATTTAAAATAGCAAGTCCTGTGCCCAGACTTGCTATTTCGATTTGAGGTTTTTGCTTATTTTGATTTAAGCTAATTTGAAATAACGATTTTATTTTGAATTAACTTATTTCGAAATCAGTGTATAGCCTACTAGACTGAGACAACTACCCATCTAGCAGTGGCATACTGAGGGTGACAGATGCCTGGGGGCCAAGCCCACATTTGCGATCCGCCCCCACAGGAGGAGTCCCAGCCCACCACCCTAGCTGCCCTGGGGGGGGGGGGTGTCCGTAGCTACAGGGGAGGGATATGAGATTGGGTGGATTCAAATCCCCATCCAGCACTTCCCTCCCTTGCAGTTACCCCGTGTGTGGCAGCCACTGGTCCTCTGCAGCAGCTCTGCAGCCTGGCTTGTCTGAGACCAGGTGGCCTCACCTCCACACCCTGCCTGGGGTGGGAAGGGGGGGCCAAACTGGCTCTTTACCACGTGAGGTGCGGGCACTGAGGGGCATCCCCCAGAACCTCCTCCATCCCTCTACCCCCTTGAAGGGCTGGCTTGGCCCAGCACCTCATCTCCCATCACTTACTGTCCCCTGCTGCATCTGGACCCAGCCCCTGGCTGAAGGTGGGCAGCTGCAAACCCCCCTTGCCTGAGGAGGGGAGAGGAGAGGAGGGATGGGGTTGGCCCTTCACAACCCATGGCAAGGGTGCGGGTGAGGATGTGAGGACTCCCCTGGATCACATCCATGGAGTCTCCCTCACTTTCCTTTTGTGCAGGGGCTCCAGTGCTGTGCTGCAGTTAGATGCTCCCTCCTGGTTCCTAGTGCTGGAAGAATTTCATTTCTATATAAACTCGGAAGCACAGCACACACAAAGGGGGAACCCTCCCA
>ML682055.1:2169767-2202726 GCA_007922195.1 Podocnemis expansa
TAATAAGACCCGGGGGTTAGTTCGGACTTCCTTGCTTAGTTCAATCTAAAGTTCGAACTAAGCACGGGCAATACTCAAAGTAATGGTTAGTTCAAACTTAAAAAGTTTGAACTAAGCCATTAGTTCGAACTAACCATGTGTTCTAGTTTGAACTTAGAAGTTAATTCGATCTACAATGCATGGCTAGTTTGAACTAAAAAGCCGTAGTTAGTTTGAACTAGCTAGAGGTTAGTTCGGAATAACCTCAGACTTTTTTAGTTCGGAATAGCAAGTCCGAACTAAAAAAGTAGATGCAGACATAGCCAAAATTGTTCCCTTTATACATCCAGCCTGGTAGGAAGCAGCCACATCCCCCCGGACCCATATAAGTAAGCCCAGAATACAGGGTCAGCAAGACATTCTAACACACTAAACACAATATACCTAATGCATACATAGCACAACAGGTTATATCAAAATCCCTACATGGTTTCACTACCCTTAATATTCAGGTTACATGATTAGATCATACTGAATATGTAGCAAATAATTAGTGTTCGTGCCTGATGTACTAATAGGGGGCCGCATGCCCGGGCACCCCATTTGCCACCAAGTGCACACTAAAAAACCCCTTATGGACAGCGTAAGAGGCTCTGGCCTGGAATCTGGGAGGCTACAGACTAGCATAACTCAAAGGTAGTAACTTCGTGGGAACCGAAACCCACCTAGGAATTTATGACCACCTGGAACATTAGGTCCCACCTAGGCATTTATGACCCTCCTAGGAATTTGGGCCCACCTGAGAATTTATGACCCACCTGGAAATTTGGGTCCCACCTAGGAATTTATGATCCACCTAGGAATCTAGTACCACCTGGGAATTTTAAACTTAATTAGAAAATTACTATCTCAATCGTGGGAACACAAACCCCCCCCAGTGTGGGAACCAGAAAAACACTGAGCTAAAAATCCTATAAAAAAGGGGATACCAACTGGCAAAAGTTATGGAGGTTCAAGTGTTACCTGCCAGAACTGATCACCCTGACAGCTGGATCTCCCGAGGAAAGCTAGCTCGTGTCGTGTTCCTTACCATGCCTCTTGTGTTCATGCTGCTGGTCAGTGGAGCCTGGGTTGTGGTACGTATATAGGAATCCCCTACAAGTACATTGCAGTTTGTTTTACCTTGCCATTTTGTCTTGTTGGGAATACCTAGCCGTTTTACTTTGTTGCAAATACCTTACAGTTTTATCTTGTAGTTTTTGCCTTACTGTTTCATTGTGTTACTTATATAGATTTGCAGTTTTTGCTTTACAGTCTTGCTGTGTCACTTATATAGATTTACAGTTTTTGCTTTACTGTTTTACTGTGTTGCTTATATAGATTTGCTACCTTAGTTGGTCTTGTAAGGTTGCTGTTTTAGTTGTTAATTGCTACTTCAAGTGTCACTGTGATTGCCCATTGAAAAATTTTCCCCGTTGTTGCTCTAAATAAACAAACCCATTTCTCAGTTCAAACTACTGAGTCCGGTGTCTCCTTCTCCCATCGCGGTTGGGAACCAACAATTAGCCCTCCCTTTTTTTGTTGTTTATGAAGTCTTTGGGTACCAAATACAGTTCTAACCAATGAAATGTTCATAGTTCCTTTGACTTCCTGCTACCTGGCCCCTGTCAGCCTTTTACCAGAGTAAAAATTAACAGCTTTCTAGCAGGGCCATCACAGTAGACTGTTGTCACTCAACTTTCCTCTGTTAACTGTATATTGGTGCTTTCCAGCCAAGCTGTTTACATCACAGTGCCACAGCTTCAATAACGGTTATGACTTCTACTAACTGCATTGGCCTGCCACTCAGTTAATAGAGAACATAAATCCCCTACAGAGCTCTTCGGTGTGATGTTTCTAGTATCATGTTTGATTTCTGAAAGCCATGCTAAGGTGAAACAAGGGCACTGCTGTTGCACATTCCAGATTTCAGCTGCAAATATAGTATTTACAGGCTCCAGATATGAACCACAAGTGGATGTTTCCTGATGGCTGCAATAACTTGGCAACTGAAAGCATAAGCTTTGTTTCAACGCTTGATACCAACAAGTACCCTGAAGGCACATTAGGGAGGTCTGACAGAACTCTAGTAGTGCCAAGAGTAATCAGGCCTAGTTATTGGATTGCCAGCACAAAACAAATGTAAGCTGCTCTGCATTTTGTGGTGATGAACACAGAACAGGTCCTGGCAAATCAAGTCATCATTCAACTGGCAAGTCCTGCTTTGGTTTAGCTAATGTTATATAATGCCAATTTATTTTCCTAATAAGATTACAGAACCAAGGGTTAAGTGTGGTGGCACACTTAAGATATTCCATTGCCTGTTCTGTAATCTCTAATCCAAAATTTGATAAAAAAAATCTTATTTCTTTGCCTTTTCATACACCGTGTGCTTCACCTAAAATGGAGAATCTATTGAGACACAAGGCACAAGTCGTTATACAAATGTGCTGTCCTTTCATACAGGGCATGCATATATAAGAAGTTGTGTTTTCTCTGGAAGGATAAGTATTAATTATTTATTACTTGTGCAGTCATAGGACCTAGGAGCTGTCCTCATCGACTGGAACCCCCTGTGTTAGATGCTTTAGAAATATAGCACCAAAAATACTGCACCTTACCTTGAAAAGCTTGAAGTCTCAGTGAAGACAACAGATGGACAGATGGAGACAACAGAAAGTGTGCAAGAAGACAATGAGAGACAGTACTGGGAAGCATGGTGCATGGTAGTCTCCGCATACAAGCATCCTAATCATTGTCAAAATGTTGGAGGCTTTTTTGTAGAATTTGCATCAAGATCCCTAGATTTTGCAGGAGTCTGCTGCAAGAGATTGGAAATTTTGTGACAACAGTGTTACAATAGAAAGTGAAGGTCTTTAATAAGTTAATGTGGGAATGAATGTTAGAACTGGAACAGGATCTCCTGTGTTGCTTTAAGGTTAAAGTCAGGTTGTTTGACTTGTGCCTGCCTCTTCAGTTTTCAATGTGCTACAGAATTTTTTCTACTGCTTAAGTAGAACTGTGTCATAGGAGGGAGGCTAGAATTTCTGTCAGCTACACAGGGGATAAGTAGGGCTTTGACACTTGGGGAGGTGCAGAGGAGAATTTGAGAGGAGCACAGTAGCTTTATGAATGGTTTAAAATGTTCGGCAGTGAAATAATTAACAGTGTTACTATTTTCTGTTGTCAGATTTTGATTTTTGAGTTGACTCAGTACTCAAGAGAAAATTAAAGACAGAATCCCAACTCCGGAATAACCAGTTGGTTAAGTCACCGAGCTAGAAAATGCAAGGACTTGCACTTGTATCTCTAATGCCAGGATGATCTCCTGTATTTGTGTATCATTTGTTTCATCTGTGTTTGCAGTGTCTTCCACCAGGCAGATGTGTGCATGAAGGCTCAAGCTAAATGAAGAATAAAAGGCCTATGAATTTCAACTGAGCAGCAAGAGCTATCATGAAAAATCAGCAATGAGAAGCAGGCTAAAAGTAAGTAAATGTTGGGGGTGGGGGGCAAAATTGAAATGATTGCTGTTTTATGTTCCTCCTTTCAAATACACATTGGAATTGAAATGTTGACCTCTTTAGCGTTAAGAATAGTCATATCTTGTGTAAGCATAGAGCCCCCTTGATGCTGATAGATGTTTATAAAGGTACAGCTTATTCCCATATGGGAAGGGGAATAAGCTATATTAATATATGAAATTTTATACCAGTACAAACAGTCTTGGCAGAATTCTGTATTTTTGTACAACTTCAACAGATGTTTTCTTTTAAGCATTTCCCCCTAATTTGTACCTATTTAAATTTTTACAGTTTCAGGTACTTATGGTTTGGGCAGATGTTAAACAATAGTTTAAAGTCAGTAGACCTTGAAAGTTAAAATGTTAAAGCTTCATGATCCTCAAAACACAAAATGTCAATATCACATGTCAAATTATATGATGTAAATATATTTAAATATCTATAAATATCTCTAATAAGTTCTCAAGCAGCATTTTTATTATTTTGTCAGTCTGTTTCAGTTATTAATGGAAATATGTTTTTGTGCATTTATTTGTGAAATTGACATTTACAGATAAAAATCTTCCAAACTTAAGCTTAAATGCAGCTATGCTAGGTGTTGTACTAATATAACTATATTGGTACACAGATTGCCCCCTTTACCAGTTGTTTATATGAGTTTTAAATTTGTGTGTAGAACGGGTCTCAGAGTCCTCAATCTCTTTTCTAAGGTAGAATAGTTCCCAGTAAAGATTTTACAATGACTAATGGAAATAATATTATTGTGGTACTCATTAGTAAATTTGGAGTATAAAGGAAACTAAATATTATGATGTTTTCTGCTTGCAGAAGTAAAATTGTAAAAACAAGAGTTTGTGGCAAGTTAAAGACTAATTTCTTCGGGCATAAGCTTTCATGGACTCCAACCCGCTTTGTCAGATGCAAAGTGGGTTGGAGCCCACAAAATTTTATGCCTGAAGAAATCTGTTAGTCTTTAAGGTGCCCCAAAATTCTCAGTGTTTTTGCTGTACACAGACTAACACAGCTACCCCTCCTAAAATTGTAGAGGTTTTAATCATGAACACTGTATTTCTATGTTTAACCTATTACTCTTTAGTACCAGCTGTAACCCACTCAGGCAAATTTTGTATTCATGATTAGTGGAGCAATGTGTGTTCAGAACTTCCCAATGACAAAAAGAACTAAAGGCTGTTTACAAAATGTCTATGAGCCAACATATGACTTGAAGTACATCTGCCCTGGAGAATAAAAACTACCGTTATACAACCTGTGTGGACTACCCAGTCCTTGGGTTATAAAAGGCAGTCTCTTTCATAAAAGGGGAATATTGTTAGGGGAATAAGTTATACAATTAAATCAGGTTTAAACAGGATGTTCCTAGATCAACAGAGTGCTTAACCATTCTGAAGTGCTTTGCTCAACAGGGATGATTTCCTGAACTGGAACCATGGTGTTTGTGACAACTTCTTTATTTAAAAAAATAACCATTTAATTTTGCATTTGCCTCTGGAAATATTTTCTTTTTGTACACATGTACAATCTTGTGAATAGTATTGTATTTCAGGTCATTGGCATTTATTACCTTATGATGTTTATACTTTGAAGATTCATTCATTATTTCTTCCAGATGCTTGGTAAGATATTTTGGTGTATCACAGCCTAGGTTTTTGTGGGACATCTTTGGATTGCCCTTTCCTGGACAAGTCTGTCTCTACATAACTACTGTTCTGAAGGGAAGAAATCTGCCCTCTCCTTCCCCCCACACTACAGGAAGGATGTGGACAAATTGAGGAGAGTCCAACAGAGGTCCATTAAAATGATTAGGGAGTTGGAATGCCTGACTTATGTCCTCTTGATTCTGTTGCACTGGGGGAACTGTCAGACAACAGAAGACAACTCACAACAAGGGGTGGCTTATACAAGGGAAGGAGAGGGGCACTTGCACTCATACAAACCCAAGTATTAGCATAAGCACGATGGTGACGATGGAAGCCAATTAGACACAGGAGAGGACTCTCTGTGACCAAACTTCAGACATGGGAGGGTCTCGGGAGGTCGGTGCTTAGAAGGTTCTCTGCTGATCCGCAGCCAGTGAGGATCACATCCTTTTCTTCGCTGAGTTAATAATAACAGCTGGCCCAGGAGTTTATATTCCTTTTTTTGGAGTTGATTGCAGGGGTACAGCTGTGTGTTCATGCCTTGTGGTCTGGCACATGGCTTTCTTTGCTAACAATAACTTTGCTAATAGTTATCTTGCATCACACTCACATTCACTTCTTCTTTCAACCAGGGAAGGGAACTATGGCAGGGGAAGGGTCAAAAGGTTAGCAAGCGGTTGTGGGGCTGGCGGCCACCCAACAGATGCCGTCAGTGAAGAGGAAAAGAGGGTGAGATCATGAGTTATAAAGTCTTCAAAAGAGCATGACTCTGAGCAGCCACTTGCTTCACTTCAGTTTAAGGCCATGTCTTTACCACATCACCTCAATCCTTTTTGATATGTATTAGTAACAGCACACTTCTGGTATAGATTTGAGTGACAGCAGGTCCATTATATTAACAAGTCTAGCTTCCTGCATAGTGTAGGACAGAGAATAGTACCTTATAATTCCTGTATCAAGCCCAAAACTTTTGGTTTAATTACACTGCATCCTTTATGAGGAGACACCCAAACTTCTTTAAAGGCTTCAACACATCCCTCGATAAGTGGGTCCATTGGATAACTACCCTCACTATTTAAAAGCTTACCACTTATTTCCAGGTTGAATTTCTCTAGCTTCCAATTCCAGCCATTGGACTTCCTCATGCCTTTGGTAAATTAAAGAGCCAGTTGCCATCTGAATTATTCTCCTCTTTTAGATTTAAAGGCTGCACTTAAGACATCTACCAACTTTGCCTCTAATAAGATGATCCGTAAGGCTCATTGCTTACAGTCACTCACTCCATATGCTTCTGTTTTTATTTGTGTTACAGAGACAGAATCCCAGAAGTCCAAAGGCTAGACATTTCAAATGTGTAAAATGTGACAGGTGGACAGGAGGTGTCACAGGAAAGAAGGTAGGAACCACAGATATATCTGTGTACAGAACAGACAAATGGATCTTCATGGCCATTATTTATTAGTTGCAATGCAGTTACATCTAAGCCCTTTCAGAGCAAAAGGTATGTCTATACCACTGGTGGCAAATTTGCTGCCATCAGACAGATATATCTGGATTGATTGAGTGGAAGCAAAGACCCATTCAATCAGTCCAGAAGTCAGTTTAATGAAACCACCTCCCCCCCCAAAAAAAGTGTTGTGTCAATGGCAACACATTACTTGTCAGTGCCTCGCAGTAGAGACAGCACACCGAGTGGAAGTTACAAAGTCGGTGGAAGTCATGCAAGCAACTCTGTGTTGATTGCCACCATATTTCGCCTGCAGAGTAGACCAGGCCTCAGGCCCAATTGTGCTGATTACTTTCCACACACATGAAAAGGCATGAGAGCTCATAGCCCCCTGAAAAGGATGAAATATCTTGGTTCTTAAGAATTGATGAAGCAACAGAAAATGGGACTTATGGTCCACCCTTTCTAATATTTCAGTCACCTCATGTTTTCTAAAAAGTCTATCACTATCGTATCTCAGTACTGTGTGCCAAAGGTGCCCTAACTGGCAAGTCTCTCACCTACTTACCCCACTTACTTATTAAGGGCCTAATTATGGACCCCCCCCCCGTCCCTTGTTGAAGAAGCTTCTCATAGGGCGATTCCCCTGAAGAGAGCTAGACTAGTTTTTCTCAGACTTTTGAGACTAGGGATCTGTTTCCTGCCTTCCTAAACTATGTCAGAGAGATCTCAGAGACTGCAGCCAGGCCATGGAGCAAGAAACACTGAGCTAAACTACTTGTTGAGTAGCATCTTTCAGTGTGAGTAAGCCACTCACCTGCTGGCCTAAAATACAGGGCACTTTTGTTTATGTGAGACAAGCTGGGTCCTCATCAATCAGAGGTGGTCAGAAAAGAGAAACAATTCACAATAATCTTTCAAAATTCATGCTTCTGTCTTTAAAATCAAATTTCCATTTTCAACTAAAATCAATAAGAATATTTAATCAGAGAATTTAAAAACAAACAAACAAACAAACAAACAAACAAACAAACAAACCAACCCCTGTTTAAAAATAATAGCAGTGGGGAAAAAAGAAATTTTAACTTCAAGTAAACACAGGGTGAGCTTTAAGGCAAAACTTCTAAAAAAAGAAGCTAGTTCTCTGACATTTGTTTGTCTTCCTGCAGTAATCCAGTTACAGCCAAAAGGGGGGGGGGGGATGAAGTGACTTATGGCAGATCAGTCTATTTGTATTTAAACAGCACTTTTTCCACTTGTTTTGCCAGCTAAGAGGAAAGGGTGACATAAAGCCATAGGTTACATAAGTCTGTATGTTATATATGCTCTAATTAAGAAAGAAGTTAAATGTTTGGGCCTCAGTCTCTATTCTCCTGACTCTTTTCTAAACCTTTCACACCTTGCTAAGTGAAACTATAATAGGTGCAAAAGGATATCAAATCAGAAGTCTTTATTTACTGGTGCTAAGGCTGCTAGCAATCTGCTGATTTTTAGCAGCCAGATACCAGGGATATAAGAATAGCTTAGCAGGGAGCCACACAACTCATGGAGGCTTTGAAGGACAGTTTTAACAATCAGCCACAGTAATGTGTGGTGCTGTAGTGTGCTGCCTGACCTTACTTTGCATCCTGGTATGAACCTTGCAATGAGTGTTGGGGTGAGAGGTAAAAGAATGTTGAAAATGGATCCATTGCCATTATTTGTGGAGCTGTCAACTCCAGCCCACCTCATTTGTGGACTAATAAAGATGAATTACGTTTCCACAAATAGACTTGTATTCTGAACCCTGCAAACAAACATTCATACAAAACTAAACAATACTTTGTAAATACATGGAAAGGTACCTTTCAGGGGGAAGACCAGTCATTTCCATTGCACAAACACATACACCATCCCATCATGGAAGATTAAGGATGGGAGTGACCTCCGGAGGTCATCTAGTCCAACCCCTGCTCCTAGCACATCTAGCCCGAACTCGATCCTCCCACACATACACCGACTGTGTCTCCCAGAGGCCAGTGTATGTGCGGCTGTGACCATGTATTCTCCCGTGGGTGGAGTTGTAGGGTACTGCTGCTGCCCTAGAAGTTATGTGGAATTGGAGAGGGGAGTGTAGAGAGGTCCCAGAATACAATTCTCTATGGGCTACAGGAGGAGGTGAGCACTAATCTGTTCATCCTGAAATTCAGTCAGAGACCACAGTATGTCTGTTTGAGCCTGGACAGTGCCATCATTTCTGACTGCCCATTTCTCCTGTCCTTGCTATCCCTCTGTCTTCTGTTCTTCAGCGTGACCCTCCAGCCCCCGTGCTTAGAATCGAAAGTGCCAGAAGCTGCAGGACATCCTGGACCATGTCTTCTCTTGTCTTCTTCTTTCTCCTCATCTGTCCAAGCCATTCCTCTGCCATGGATAGACAGAACCTCAAGGCAACTTGTGTGTGTGTGTGTATGTTTCAGCCAATTCATCTTGGAATCAGGACTATTTAGGACTAGAATTGGAAGATGTACATTCCAGCTTGAAGTGATGTATCCATGTTCATTGTGACTGAGCTAGCATGCTAAAAACCAAAAATGTAGCCATACCAGCATGAGTGGTGGGAGGAACGAGCTGCCCAAATATTAAAACTAGCTGCCCAGAATATTATAACTATCATATGTCCCTTTAAAGAGTTAGACCAGGAGGCTCACACCTTTGGCTGAGTCCTGGGAAACAGTAGTTCCAGGGGTTAGTCAGCTGGATTTCGCAGCTGCAGCTGTCTGGAGGAGGTGTTACATATTTGTGGCATTAGTAGTGGGTCTGCAACCTGAGACGGCACCTAGGACCCCAGGACAAGGATGATGCCTGGGCTCACTTCAGACTCCAGAGGTTCAAAACACCTGGGGATCCAATATTTGTGTCCCTGCACAGCAATGTGGAGGACCACCAGTAAAAGTGCAGACTCTAATGTCTGAACAGTCCCCGTATTTGGGGGATATCAACTTCAGATGCTAGGGCTGCAGCTTTCTCTCAGTTTCCAAGAATAAAACTTACTGAAGGTTTTTATTTGTAACATTAGCCCCTGGAGTCACTGTCATCCTAGCTATCTTTGTCTGGTTTCTTTAGTAGCTGTATTAGCTTGTGGTGGTTGTGTTCAATTAAAATTACATTTCTTTCACACCTCCAGTTATTTACTCCTTTAAAACAAAAAAAGATTTCTTGCCAGATGTTTCCATTTTCGGAGCAAGGTTTCCAAAAACAAAAGCCGGGTGTTTTACGTCACAAGATGTTTAACACATGAACAAAATGCTGAATAAACCAGTTTTCCAGGAAATAAGTTATGGATACTAATCCTATACCAATTTTATAATAATCCTATAGCAAACATGAACACACCCTTTTAAAATCTTTTATTTGTAATGCAAGTAGACTATAACATAGAGCTTTTCCTATATGTTGTGTCTGATTACAATTTTTTTTACTTGTTTTCTCTGTGTATCACAGATTTTTGCAGCAATGCTGACTAAGTCCATTTTATTTACAAATGAAAATGAGTTGAAAATTGTGTTATGGACAATGTGGATGCAAGAGCAAATGGATTTAAACTGGCCATTGGGAACTTTAGACCTGAAATTAGACACAGCTTTCTAACCAACAGAGGAGTAAAGTTCTGGAGTAGCCTTTCAAGAAGATTTGGGGCGAGGGTGGAAAAAACCTAGCTCACTTCAAAACTGAGCTGGATAAATTTATGGAGGGGATGGTATAATGGGACAGCTTAATTTAGCTATTGACCAAAATTGGACTAGTGTTGGTGGATATGCCAATGGACAGAGATCAGACATTAGATGGGATAGGTTTTGAGTTATTACAGATACTTTTTTCTTGGGTGTCTGGCTGGTGAGTTTTGATCCCATGCTCAGGGTTTAACTGATCACCAAATTTGGGGTTGGGAAGGAATTTTGCCCCAGGGCAGATTGACAAAAGGTGTGGGTGTTTTTTTTTTTTTAATTGCCTTCCTTTGCAGCATGGGGTGTGGCTCAGTTGCTGGTGAATTCTCTGTACCTTAAAATCTTTAAATCACGATTTGTGGACTTCAATAGCTCAATTATAGGTTGGAGTGGGTGGGTGAGGTTTCGTAGCCTGGCTTGTGCCTTATGTCAGATTGGATGATCATACTGGTTTTTGCTGACCTTAAAGTCTGTGAATCTATGAACCTAAGTGTAAATTCCTCTGCCATCATGCAGCCTTAACCGGGAGTCACAGACAGTACGTGCCAGTTCTTCTTGCCACCCAGGCATGCTGGTTTCTGTGATACATGGTCACTTTCCACCACAGATCACACAATATTCGGGTTGATCCCAGTCCCAAAAGACCAGTCACTTACTCACATCGATCTGCACCTTAAAGCTTCCAACACCTGTAGCCAATCCTGTGATAAATTATCTAAAAGGTTTATTTATTTGCAAAAAGAAAATATGAATTATTTACAAAATTAAATCAGAGAAACACACACGTAAGTGAGCTGCAATCTTATGTTTCAAGTCATGACAGAGCAGCTGAAATAAGTCAACTCAGAAATGGCAAGTAGGCTTGGGTGAGCCCTGGGGATCCCTTGCTTATGGTTAGGAGTCTTTGCCCCTTAGAATCCAAAGAAGATAAAAAGGCCCCAGTTTCTTCTGAACAGGGAAGTTTGATCACCACTTCCTAGAATCCAGGTTGATGAGATCAGGGCTTCTGCATGTAACCTCTCCATGGTAGGGTGGGATGAGCAAGTGACAAAGACTGTTCCACAGCGGCCCATTTGGATTCAACAGCCCCTCTTGATGGGCAGGGGACACCACTTCCAGTAGGTCTCCTGCAATTTGCCTTAAGCGAATTTAGCTTATGTTTTTCTGTTTGATGGATTATAGAGTTTCAGAACAAGCATTTTACAGTTACAGAGCAATCAGTTAAGACTCACCTTTATAACATGGGACGCAGATATTATAAGTAGTATTAACACAGACAGAAGTCTATAAGCCCTCCAGAAAGTATAAACCAGAGGTGTCAAACTCATTTGCTATGGCAGGCCAGACTTGACTTAAAGGTACTTCAAATGGGGTATACATACCATAAATCAAAATATTGGGGCATAAGTTCTCACAGCATCATGTAGTGCTGGGTATTTGAGCGGGGCCGTAATGCCCATTTTTGCCACCTGGGGTGCATTCTGATCGGAACGTGCCCCTTGCCATTAGTGGTACTTGGACCCAGCACTGCGAAAGCCTCGCTTTAATAGAGCGGCTCTATTGAGCTGCTCCATGCTGCCTGAGGCTTTGCCTCATTGGCCCCCGCCAAAGTTACAGCTCTCTATGTGAGACCATGCTCCATGATACAACACTTTATCCCTAACAGAGAGAGAGGGTGGTCCCACAGTATCGTGGAGTGCAATTTTGCATACCCAGAGCTCCACAGTGTTGTGAGACCTCATGCTCTCACAGTGCTGCAGAGCACTGCATATGCAAGACTGCATCCACGATACCTCAAAACCATACTCTCTCTCCTTGTTAAGAAGAGGTGTGGTCTCACCGAGTGCAGTCACAGCCAGAAGGGCTATGTCTACACTGCAGAAACTTACTTCAAACTTGCTAGTTCAAACTAATAAGTTCGAGGTTAGTTCAAACTAATCTGAGGGTAGTTTCAACAAACCTCAAACTTATTCGTTTGAATTAACGTTAATTCAAACTAGTCCATGTTGTTAGTTCAAACTAACTGCACTTAGTTTGAACTTCTTTATTTTGAAGTAAGGGTTAGTTCGAGTCTACTTCACACTTAGTTCAAACTAACGCTCAGACTAGGCCCTTGTTTTGAACTAAGCACCAGTACTTACTAGTCCGAGCTAAGCATTCCTTAGTTCAAACTGAGAATTTCTTAGTTCGAACTAGAATTAAGAAAGGCTAATGTAGACTAGAACAAATTTAGTTTGAATTAAGCCTCCTTAATTCGAACTAAGTTGGCACTGTAGACATAGACAAGGGAGAGGTTTGTGGGCTGGATCTGAGCTGTGGGCCTTTCTCACCTTTTGCTGGCTCCGCCCACCAGTCACTCAGGCCGCCCAGCTCACCACTCTCACTGTCTGCGGGCTCTGCCCACAGATCACTTGCACTGCCCAGTTCACCACTGGCTGCTTTCACCATCCACCAGTTACTCATGCTACCCAGCTCGCTGCTCATCTTCAATGATTTCAGCTCAGAAAGAGGGGGTTTCCTTTCTCTAGTGATTTCAGCTCAGAGAGAGCTTGCCTCTCTCATGATTTCAGCTCTTAAACCTCAAATAGCTGCAAACAGCTACTTCCATTAAAATAACAAAAAAAAAAAAAGCCCACCCAGATCTATCATTTGATAGCAGGGTCATAGAGTGAGACAAAAACACCTCAAGCATTGCTCCAGAAGAACCTATACAAACCCCACACCTTTCTTAAACTTTTCCAAGCTGAAAAAGCCAGTGGCCTCTCTTACAAGTCTCTTTTTAGCTAAGGGTAGCTTTTACCCTTTAACTAACCTAAACAGATTTGGAACAATCAGAGAGTAGCATATCACAAAAAACAGTATTTCAAATTTCCCTTCGGTAGAATTACAGATATTGACAGACTTGTGATCAGATTAACCCCAAATACCATTACTCACTATGCCCTGTGCCCATTATGTTAATACCTAATTATGCTCTTTGTGCTCATGCTAATACAGGACCCATGCAGATTAACTACCCCCTTCCCCCCCCCCGAAGCTGTTAGGCACAGCTGCTGAGCCTGCCTTACACATACACACTGCAGGTATAGAAAATTTCTGTTCAGTTTATGTTAAAAATGTTGAGGGATAGGGCTGCCTAAATGTAATGTGAGAAACTCAGTTCTCAAACATAGGTTTCGGAAGTTAGGCAGCTGACTAGTGGTTTTAGGCACTCAGCCACTTATTTACTCAGCTAAAATCATAGAATCATAGAAATTCGAAGGAACCATGAGAGGTAATTGAGTCCAGTCCCCTGCACTCATGGCAGGATTAAGTAGCTTCCGAAACCATCCCTATCAGGTGTCTGTCTAAACTGTTCTTAAAAACTTCCAATAATGGAGATTCCACAACCTGCCTGGGAAACTTATTACAGTCATTAATCACCCTGACAGTTAGGAATTTTTTTCCTGATGTCCAACCTAAATCTGCCTTGCCATAATTTAAGCACATTGCTCCTTGTTCTATCATCGATTATTATTTATCAATTTTTTTTTGTGATTTCCTCACTTAAATCAGCCCTGAAATGCTCAATCTGTGCATAAGCCAGGTATTGAGATAACTAATTTTTGACATTCAAATTGAAAAACTGGTTTTATAGCTATTGAATTTAATATACTGTGAATTGGAACTTTGTATGTCTAAATTAAATAATCTGACACAGGCAAACTTGATAGGAAAACAAAAGTTATCATCTAATAATTGTTCACATCTTACATGGAATGCATTGAGTTCTCCATCTTCTTACAGAGAGATCCCCCATTTCAAAACCATTCCAATATGTTTGTTATCAGGGTTGGCAAACAGGCCACAGGTTGCCTTTAAGCCAGAGTAAACTAAAATCTTTTGGTAGTCTTTCTAGAAGAGAATTGAGGAACATTGGTGGAGCAGTGGGAAGAATTCAGTTTGTGTAATCGTGAGTCAATGCCAGCTACAGTAAATCCGTGAAGATTTATCTTGGTGCTTTTTCACTCCTGGGAGCAGTCTGAAAATTACACTGAAGCAGGAAACTCTTAGATGACACACTAGCTAATCAGCTGGTTAACTGGTAACACCTTTTTAATCACTTATGAAATAAGCGGAAAAAGAATGATAGGGGAAAATTGTGCAAGTGGATAATGAGGTAGCATGATACCAATGTGACAGCTGGTTTGGAAACAACAGAAACAAAAGGCAGCAGATGTATATATTTGGTGGCAGTATTTTGTTCAGTTTTACTCTGTCAATGCACAGGCAAAACTCCCCTTTGATACCAGTTGGAGTTTTGCCTGAGAATTGTGTGGGTGAAAATTGAAAAAAATCAAAGTATTGTCCTCTGGGGCAAATTATAAAAGTCTGTTTTCAACAGGATAAAGCTACCATTACATCAACAGGGTCATATTTTGTGGCAGTTGCAGGGCAATTTTTCTGTCTAGAGGGATGCAGGTATAAAGACTCTCATCTACTCTTAGATGGACAGTGAAGATAGAATAATAGGTTTGCTATGAGGTCTGGCTAAGCAGCACTAAAGGGCCAGGCAACTGACTTTTTTGAGCCAGCAGAGTGGCACAAGGGGAATATGCTGGGAGCTTAATCCAATGGGTTATGGATCAAAACCATTTCTTGATAACAACAGCTTCTTTTATCCAATTCAAATTTGGTCAAATTATTGGGCAGAATGCTATGGCCTGTTGTAGGAAGGAGATCAAAGTGGATGATCATCAATGGACTTTACCATGTAAGGCCAAACTATTCAAATTTTGGTGCCTGAACCAGGCATCTGTACTCTACTTAGACATCCTTGTAAGTGTGGGTGTAACCTCCAGAAGGGCTATAATTCATTTAAATGCCCTTCTCCAGTGCCAAAAAAAAAAAAAAAAAAAAGCTCCCAAGAAGAAGCAGCTGGAGCCCCAGGATTCAGTGTATCAGGGACTCACAGACAGCAAAGATTGTTCTGTTACCCTCCCCACATTAAAATACTAACTAAGAACAAACATAATGAATTTTATTACCTATTAACTCGATAAACCTTATAATAGAAAACATGAATTTAAACAGAACAGTCCCACAAAAACATTGTGAGATAGAAACTCCAGAGTCCCAAAGTTCAGGTGGAGTTTGCCCATATGTCAGTGGCAGTCTCTATTCAATTCCAAAGGCTTGAGTTGCAAGAAGCAGCACTTCTCTTCTTTGGTTGCAAGGATCTTAGGTAGAAATCCATGCAGGCTTTCCTTCCTCTTATGGAACCAGCACCATGCAGTCAGCTTACTGGCTAACCAGCAATCCATCACATGTGTATATAGGAAAATGGTGCTGCAAAATGGTCCACAGCAGGGGAAAAAAAATGTCTTGCTGTCCACTCCTAGCTCAGGTTCGCCCAGTCACACAGTGAGCACATGAGCTCTTCTCATTGCAACTCTGAGGCTGCTACTTAAACTGCTGCTCTCATGGCATCTGACCAAAGCTGCAGTAGAAAATCTTGTGAAGCATGCTCAATGCAACCACCCACTTAATTTCCAGAAGCTTCTGGACCTGGGCAGCCATATCTGCCCAACAATATAACCCAGCCTCAAGAGATCCCTAACAGGATCCTTTAGGCACATGGGTTACATGGGCAGATCTCCTTTAGGCACACATGGGCAGATGTTCAAGAGAAGCTGAAAATGTTCAGCTGCTTAGAAGGTTAAGCCATATTGCCTTAACTACTTAAATATGGAATTAGGAATGTGCTTACTTTGTCTCTCCTTAATGAGCTCATATTTAACTTTATGTAAAGTTTTACACCAAGGCCTCTATCAGTGTCAGTTCTACTTGTCTAACAATATTTGTGTTTCAAATTATTTGCACTGTATCAAGTTTTCAAGCTAAGACAACATTATCGTTCTGATCCTATTTTTCAGCTTTGTAGATCCCTATGTGTTATTTCTTTGTGTACACTGATTGCAGTATTTCATCATTAAGGAGTTGTCTACAGAGGCAGAAACACCTTAGAACCATGTTTAACAGATGTTTGCCCCAGCCACATGTCCAGATCTTAATATCCATCGTACACATACATCCAAACTTTGGGAGCTCAACCTGTGAACAAAGATGTGGACCAGAAAACTTTCAGAAAGCCTTTTATGAGATTGCTACCCAAAACTGAGTCTAAAGAGGGTTGGATTCTTTTTATATATTTCTATATTTTGGGATAATGCATATTTATAGAAATTGTCAGGATATTTATTTTCCTTTTCAGGGAAAAAAATAAAAACAAAGTGTTTTCATTCAAACATTTGTGATTTTTTTTCTGTCATTTCTTCCCAACCATGGCTATTTTTGTTAAACAGAAAGCAAATATTTCAGTTTAAAACTGAAAATTCTCTTTTATTGCAAACACCCTTTCCCCACCAGCCACCCGGAGATAAATCAGCTTTTGCTTTTTTCAATGAGTGCTCCAAAAATTCTGAAAAAACTTCAATTTTCATTATTGTATTGACAAAATTCATATTTTTGTTCAAAAAACAAAAACAAACAAACAAAAGTTAATGAAAATGTTCAGACCAGCTGCTTACAAAAAACAAGTCTGGGGATCTTTGGGGGCATGCTTACCTTTTTAGTATTCAAAAATCTCAGTATGTCTCTGAGGTGGCCGCCTTGGACCAGAGACACTGACAGCACAGGCACTACAATTGTGCATCAGAACCAGTAATTTTTAACTGGCCTCCCAGTGAGTGGTGAAAGTTCATGAGATTTTGTGATATTTAACCTTTGAAATTTCAGTATAACTGCGATGGCAGGTTTTAGGAGAGACTCTTCTGGAAAGAAAGAAAATGACCGAATCCACCCAAAGTACAAACATATGTAAACATTTTTGAGTTTTCTGGAGCCTGACCCTTTTTTTATTTTATTTTTTTTTTAATTTTAAATATTTAGTGCCCAATCCAAAGTCCACTGAGGTGTTACTAGTAAGACTTATTCATCTTAAAGGCCATTGTACCCTAATGATTGATTTACTGTTTTTGCAAAATATATTTATTTCCAATACTGCAGTTCAAAGTTCTGGAAGGCAAAAACTGGCCTCATTATAGTCAGCCTCTGGAATGATCTTGGCAAAAATGCAGGCTCAGGAAAAATATCATCAGCAAAACAAGAGTACCAGTTCCTGCTTTGCAAAACTAAGGCAATATCTTTTATTGAACCCACTTCTGCTGGCAAGAGTGAATCAGAAATGGGTCCAGTGAAAGATAGTACCTCAGTTGTAATGATCTTGGGGTGTTCATTAAAGACCACACTATTGAATGAGGCGTAAAAAACAGAACTTTAATATCAGAGACAGGATTGACTCCCAGATGTGCAACTGGGAGCAGCCATGTGTTAAATCTGT
The DNA here is from genome assembly GCA_007922195.1 of Podocnemis expansa. Classification (NCBI taxonomy): domain Eukaryota; kingdom Metazoa; phylum Chordata; order Testudines; family Podocnemididae; genus Podocnemis; species Podocnemis expansa. The sequence goes on from ML682055.1 coordinate 2,187,500, forward strand.
TGTGGGGCATGTGTCCCAATTTACTCGACACTGTCCCATGCTAGGAAGTTCTCTAGATCACAGCGTTCAACAATCATATTTCCATATCACCTGCCTTGTCTTTCTAATACACTTGGACCAACAGGGCTAGAGCAACACTACAGAGTTCTTGCTCTAGAGATTTTTAGTTTCATTTCAGCTATTCAGCCTGCTCCTCTCTCAGCACTAGAGAGACTAAAGGCAGACTTGCTCTTTGGTACCTCTGTTTCTGCAGCTCAAGTAAATGACTGATTCAATGTATGACACAAACAGGACATGCAATATGATCATTTTCTAGATTAGACTCAGGGTTCAGTTCACAGTTTGCTAGCTAGTGTAGGAAAGATGTACCCCATGTGGCTAAATAAGGAGTGCCTCTTTAAGAGCTCTTTTGGGGCTGGGTTGCTCTTGCTGGGTCAGTGTTACTGGGCAGATTTAGCAGCCTAGAGCTAGAAGTTTCTAGCATGCAAGGTGCAGTTCTGAGCATGTTCCATAATGTTCACAGCTAATGCTGTGTTCAGACACAAGAGAGCGGGCAAGCAGAGCAGCTGCACTGACAAAAGCCCATGTGCTCTGTGCAAGGAGTGAGGCTGAGCAAGGAGCAGACAGCATGCTCTTTTCCCCAGCTCTGAGACATTTTGCTTCAGGGCTTATATATAAATGTGTGTGTAGATTAGTGTGGAGTAAGCAGTAAGCTGAGTGGAGAGAAATGCTTCCAGCAGAGGAAGGAATATCTTTGCATTTGTGCTGAAGAGTTCTGCCGCCACAGAAGAGGGAAATGTTTCTTCCAATGCAAGCCTTTGAATTTAGAGACTAAAGAGCATGACTGACTCGTGTAGTTTGATTGAAGACCCACATCATGTTATAGATCTGTATAGCGATTATTGTGTTTTCTTTACTTGCAAGGTTTAGAAATTTAGTATGGAATACAGGTCATTGTTTTTGTTTTCCTTAACTCTGGACAGACTTTGCTGTCAATCCCTTTAGGACTGAATCCTGGGTTTCCAGCTACCCCTCCATGTGGGTTCGGGTTTATGTCTGTTGAGCACTGGCAAAAGGCAATTGAGGTAAATTGTAGCCCAGCTCAGGCTTACAAAGGTGAAGACTTCCTTGACAAAACGTGCATTTCCAAACCACAGTGGAATAAAATGAGTGGGGTACTTTAATAATATCAGGTTATTGTGCAGCAGCATTCAAAAAAGTAAACAGTAAAAGAAATTATTAAGAAAGAATAAAAATACCATAATGCCATGCTACAATCCATGGCCTACACCTCTACTATGGTGTTCATTTTAGTAGGTGAATGTCTGGAGAAAGATACATTGGTAGTGGAAATATTCCAGAGAAGCGTGACAAAGATGGTCAAGGGGCAGGGAATGACTTTCATATGTGGAGTGACTAAAAAGATTATACTTAGAAAAGAGATGGCTGAGAATAGGTAAAATAGAAGTCAATAAAATAATGAATAGCATGAAAAAAATGACTAGAGAAGTACTGTTTATCTCCTTCCATAATTAAAAAACAGAAGTCACCCCTAAAAAAATAATAGGAAGCAGATTTAATACAAACAAGTGACACATCACAAAAAATCCATAGAACTCATTTCTTTGGGATGTTTTATGGCTAATAGTGTAACTAGATTAAAAAAAATTGTTAAGTTTAAGGAGGATAGGTCCATTAATAGGTATCAGCCAGGATGATTAGGAATGCAGCTGAAGACTCAGGACAACCCTAAACCTCTGCCTGCCATGAGGTGGGTGGAGAAAACCGGGAAGGATTACAACAATTGCTCTGTCCCATACACTTCTCTGAAGCTCAGATACTGGCCACTGTTAGAAGATACTGAGCTAGCTCACCGTTGCTCTACCCATTATGGTCATTCTCATGCTCTTAGTGTATGATGCCATCTGGGCACCGCCTGTGCACCGGGAATCTGGAATGGATTACTCTTCCCAGTGCTCCTCATGTTAGGAGCAGCTCCACATTTCCCTGTTATTGACCAGTGCATAAAGAGCACAATGGCCTTTATATGCTGTTATGTTGTATTTAACAATGTTGTTTTCCTACTGACCTGGACCTTGTCTCGTCAAAGTGAGAGTAAAACAATATGATGTTACAATAATGATGTGTTATGCTTCTTTTGCCCAACTCTAAACAAGGCTGTGGAATGCAGAGCAAGGGAGAATAGGTTGCTGCTGCCGTATTTTATCTCTATTGCATTGTAGAAGTAAGGAACCATAAATTTAAGGAGGAGAATAAGTAATTAATCATGGTTGATTCTTGGTCAGAACAATTTTTAAATCAAGATTGGATGTTCTAACATACATGCTCCAAGGAATTGTTTTGGAGAAAGTTCTATGACCAATGCACAGGAAATCAGATAAGTTGAGGACAATGATCTCTTCTCACCTTGGAATCTATAGATATGATGTAGTGTTTGTGTTACTGTTCATATAAATCACCATACTGAATTGTAATATATAATCACTTCATTATTCTCTGAAGTTTGAGGGATGCCCTCTGGTTTTGCCTGTTATTTTCATTTATAAGATGTTCTATTTTTAAGCTAGCCAGCTGCACAAAAATTAAAAAGACAACCCTAAAAACATATAACAAATTGATGTGGCTCTCCCTACCCTGTACAACAATACATTTACTTACCCAAAATAGATACAGGACAAGAGTTGTTAATACAAACTCATATAAGCAACTAGAGTGAAATGAAACTTCATATCACTCTGAAAAAACAAGAGCCTTGTAATTTGTCCTGAGGGCTGGTCAACAAACTGAGGCTCTGGTAGATGGAAGAGATAAGTAAATGTTATGAGGCACTTACAGAATGAATTATAGCTCTCTGTCTGGGACTGGGTTTTTATGGTGTCTCTGGATATTTCCAAGCATTATGAATCCATATCTCTGACTTGCCAGAGGTCAGCTTTTTCAGGATGTTTCAGTCCTTTTTTTGTTTATCTGAATCAGCCGATATAGTACAGATAAGAACAAGCCACAGAAACTTAAAGGAGTTTCAGCCATGCAAGAAAAAGAATAAAGACCACGTTGACATTAATAGTGTGCACTCATAAGTATAAAGTGCTTTTTTCAGTTTATTCACTGGACTTTTCACATCACTGGACTTTTGTTGCTGGATTTACATTTGCCTTGCCTTTTCAATCTACCCCCAGAATCCTTTCCTCCTTTCTTTGTCTCCTGCTAAGGTACTGTGTGTCTTCCTAGTATTGGCTATGAATGTTTTGACTGGTAAGGGAGGCTCTAAAGCAGTGATTACCAAACTTTTTGGTTCATTGGGCACAAACAGGTTTACAATCCTAAAGGTCCACCAGTCTATCAACTCATTAAAAAACCTTGTAAAAATGTACAGCATTAAGGATTGCACCTCACTGCATATTTATTTTTTTTTATGTTACTGTGCTCATTTTTACATTCACTGCTTTCCACCTGCAGATGACTCACAATGTGTTACATAGTCACAGAAAAAGCACTAGTATAGATGAGTGTCTGTCACTACCTGCTGAAGCACATGGGCTAGCAGATAAGTCATTGTAGGTGGCTTACTAAGTGCTAGCAGACTGGAAAACAAAGATATTAAGAGTTCTGTTCCTCCTTAAGCGTGGTGGGACCTGATTGCTCTGCCAGCAACCCCCCTCCCATCCTGTACTATAGCCAGACGCAAGGAGGCAGCCTCCATCCTGATCTTCCACCCCCTGATGGCAGCAGAGAAACTGCACATGTCTTATAGCCTGGTGTGCTGCACCTCAGTCCCAGGCAATGGCCCCCTTCTGTAACCAGTGAGGATGGGAGATCAGCTTTCACCTTGTGACTGCAGCAGAGACCCCAGCAGCTAGGGTCCAGAGGGAGTGTTTTGAGGCACTCCCTGATACTACCAGAGGAAGGAAAGCACTGATCTCCGGTCCCCTTGGCTCGGCAAGGAGGCTGCACTGGTTTTGGAACTCTATAGGAACATGCTTCAGCTGGGTCCTTAGGCAGTGGTTTCCTTCTGCAGTTAGTGGGAAGGTGGCGTTAGGCCAATTGGAAAGGTCCTGTGGGCCAGTTTTGGCCACTAATTTGCAGCCACTGATATAAAGTTTCCATCCCAGATTTGCAGTGGGAGAAAATATTGCTTTCTGGCTAGCATTATTGCAGTCGTACTGAGTACACATGAGACTACCATTCTGTGTAGGTCTAGGGATTGCTTTGAGTCTTTAACTCATTAATTAATTCCTTGCTTTTCATTAAAGGTTTTCATCAGAATGTCTTTAATGACTCTACAAATGTTAATTGCTGATTGAGCTCCAGGTAGATTTTAGCTGCCCATGTGACAGATGTGTCAGCTAAGAAACAATAAGATTAAGGTCAAGTTTTTCAAATGTGGATATCTAAAGCTAGGTGCATATATCCATGTTGAAGACTTACTTAAATAGCCCCAATGACGATCTTTCTACTAATATAGATTCCTAAATATGATCTACCTTTAACCAGTGAATTCTAACCAGTTTGACTTGAGTTACTGTTAAGTCAGAAGTAAAGACTTTTAAATAACACAAGGGTTTCCTGCCAGTTTCCTGCTTTAACCACTATCTCTAGCACCTGTAAGCAGTGGCAAGCTACCATCACAGTGTTTGGACAGTCTGTTACCCCAAAAAAAATTGATCCCCAAAATCTAATCGCTTAATTCATTAATTTACTAATTTTCAGACTGTCCAGCAGTCTAGACTTTAAATTTGCAATTTTAAATGGGGTGACTCACATAAGGTCTTTTCGCCTAAACAGACAAATATCCACACCCTGGAGTAAATGTCCCATGTGGGGATTACGGCTACAGCCCACCGATCAAGCACAGACCCAAAAACAACAAGGACTCAGAGCCCATAACTCATTGCAATCGAAAGCGGCTTTATTATAGTATCTATGGTAAGCAATGAATAAAGCGCGTCTGTCTCTTTAAGAAAAACCTCTACTTAACATTAATCTTAATGCATCAAAGTTACTCTAGGCAATTACAATATAAAGACACTACTTAACTTGTCACTATGACATAAGGCACTTAAGGGTCTATAGAGACAATTAAAACAAACAGGCAACACTTATACAATTAAAAACATAAAGGCAACACTTAACTTATAACTATGACATAAAGACAATGAGGTATTTAAAAGAACATTCAGCGAGTGAGGGCCAGTCACTGGCTGAATGGAGAGATCTCAGTTCTTACTGCTACTCCTTAAGGTCTTAATCTGGGCTACTGTCTCACTTATCTTAAGCAATTTGCTCTTAAAGGTTACTTTGTAAGGCTTTGGACTTCCCCTATCACTGCTCCCTATGGGTGTTCCTCCCTTCCTTGGGACCCTTTTTCTTACCCCAAAATAGTTGAAGCAAGGTGTCCACGAATCAGGAAAGGAAAGCAAACAGGCTGACAGTGGAGATGAAGAATGGAGAGCTGGCGCTGTCCCTTTCTCCTGGCCTCGCTCAGCTCTGGTCTAGTTGCTGTGGAGACTGGGATTCCAGCGTAGAATGTTCAGCGGCAGGCAGGTGCAGTTGCTGGGCGACTGGGGCTTCAGCGCGCCTTCAGAACGGACAGCGGCTTGCAGGCGTTGTCGCTGGGCAACCGGAACTCTGCCACAGCTTGGAATGTTCAGCAGCTTGCAGGTGCGGTGGCTGGAAGCCCTGGGACTGCAGCGTTAGTTTTATGGAACGCCCTTTTGAGACTGGGCACAGAGACCCAGCTCAGGGATTAAGTCCTGAGTCACCGCTCAGAGACAAAGTTCCTTTTACTTCTCAGAGACTAAGTCAGACACTCCGCTCTCAGAAACTAAGTCAGAAAGACCCAGTTCTGGAGACAAAGTCCAAAACTTAGCTCCCAGGCTTCCACTAGAGACGATGTTACTCTCTCTAGAGCTGAGTGTGAGTGTGGCTCCTAGTGCAGCGGGAACATAGCCAGAGGCCAGTGGAACACAGTAAGGAGTGGGAGAGATCTCCGTAGAGCTGCTCTCTGCACCGCCTTTTATTCGCTGTTCTGCCACTCCCAGTTTCTTCTTGACCAGTCACAAAGGTATGAGTTCATCTTCAACTGTTACCCCAAAAATTTGATCCCCAAAATCCAATTACTTAATTTATCAATCTTCAGACCGTCCAACAGTCTGGGTTTAAATTACAATCTCAGGAGGTAACCTAAATTAGGTTATTTCGCTTAAACGGACAAATATCCGCACCCTGGACACTTGTCCCAAGTTGGGGATTACAGCTACAGCCCACCGATCAAGCACAGACTCGCAAAACAACAAGGATTCAGACTCAGTAATTTGTTTTAATCAAAAGCGGCTTTATTGTAACATGTATCATAAGCACTGGCTAAAGCGCTACTGTCTCTTTAAGAAAAACCACTGCTTAACATTAAGCTTAAAGGCATTAAAATTACTTTAGGAAGTTACAATATAAAGACACTACTTAACTTATAACATATAAGCGCTATAACTTACAATTAACACATACATGCAACACTTTAACTTATAACTATAACACACAGACAATGAGGTAATTAAAAGAACATTCAGCGAGTGAGGGCCAGTCACTGGCTGAATGGAGAGATCTCAGTTCTTAAGACCGCTCCTTAAGGTCTAACTCTGGGTTACCTGTCTTACTTAACTTGGATAAATTGCTTTAGGAAGTTGCTTAGAAAGGGCTTAGGCTTCCCTGATACTGTTCCCGATGGGCATTCCTCCCCTCCTTGGGACCCTTTTTGCTTACCCCAAAAGGCTGAAAAACGCTACGTTGAAATGCAGGACTTCTGGAAAAGCGGTAAATGGGAGTTTGGGAAAAAGGAAAGAAGGTAAGAGGTAAGAAAAAGGAAAAAGGTGAGACGACAGGGAAAAGAGATGGCTACTCCGGCAGGCCTCGCACAGCTCTGGGCTGGTTGCCGTGGCACCATGGCTTCGGAACCCTCAGGGCAGACCGGGGTAGCTGATAGACGAGCAGAGCTCAGGCGCGCGGTGGATCGGTCAGCAGCAGGCAGGCTGGAACACTGGGAGAGCGGAGCTGGAACAGCGGCGGGCAGGCTGGCAGGCTGGCTGGAAAGGCCTCAAAGGCAGCGGAGCTCACAGACCTATGGACAGGACTTGCTTGGCTGCTCGGCTGTGAGAGAGAAGGCCTCAAAGGCAGCGGAGCTCAGATGACCTAGAGGCAGTACATAGTTATCTGCTCGGCTGCGAGATCGTGGAAGAAGCCTCAAAGGCAGCGTTGCTCACAGACCTTAAAGGCAGGACATAGTTATCTGCTCGGCTGCGAGGTCTTGGAAAGCCCTTTAGAAGCCAGGCACAGAGACCCGACTTCAAGGATAATGTCCTGAGTCACCGCTCAGAGACACGACCCTGTGCCAGAGACTAAGTCAGACAATCAGCTCTTAGAAACTGAGTTAAAACCCAGCTCTCAGAGCCTAAGTCCAAACTTAGCTCTAGGCTCCTAGTGCAATAGGTGACACAGCCAGAAGGCCATTGAAACCCAGTAAGGAGCGGGAGAGATCTCCGAAGAGCTGCTCTCTGCACTGCCTTTTTATTTGCAATTTCTGTCACTCCCAGTTTCTTCCTGACCAGTCACAAAAAGGTGAGTTCATCTTCATCCAATCAAAAAGAGTGCCTTCACTGTCCACCTGCTTGGTGCATGGACAATGCATGACAAAAATCAATACTTTTGACGGGTCCTTTTGACAGGTGGGTGGATACCTAAGATACCTGATGGGAGGTGGACTGAGTGAGTTCAAAAGTTCAGAGTCTTGCCTCCATCTTGACCTACTTAGAATTTCCTGTCAAATCTGATAGTGGAGCTATGTAACTTCCCCTTTATGATCTCTCCATTTTGTCCCTTGCTGAATGCTCCTTTATTTATTTATTTATCTATTTAATTATTTATTTAATTTTAAAACACTGTTAAATGATTGATTTATGAGTTCTTTACCCCTAATTATTGCATATTATGCCATTTTCTAGCTTTACCATGAAACCTCTGCTAAATTGCCTTACCATTTCCCATTTATATGGGTTTTTATATTTTCTTAGTAATTTTATTTATGTATTTATTTGTGTCTTTGTGATACTAAAGAGATGGCAAAAATCTCAGGCTACACAACCAGTTGGAAAAGGGTGGCTTCACTGTCCACCTGCACAGTGCATGCATAGTGCATGACAAAAATCAATACTTTTGATGGGTCCTTTTGACAGGAGGCGGACACCTTAGAATACTTGATGGGAGGGGGACTGAGTGAGTTCAAAAGTTCAAAATCTTCCTCCATCTTGACCTACTTAGATATCTGTTGAATCTGCTGCTGGAAATATACCATCTACCCATGGAATCTGCTAACCCTATGATCTCTCCATTTTTCTTGCTGAATGCCCTTTTATTTATTTATTTCTGTATTTCTGTATTTATTTATTTATTTTTAAAACATTGTTAGATGATTGATCTATGAATTCTTTACCCTTAATTACTGCATATTATGCTGTTTTTCAGCTTTGCCATAAAACTTCTGCTAAATTGTCTTGCCACTTCTACTCATATGTGTTCTTGTATTTTCTATTATTTTTATTTATTTATTTATTTGTTTCTCTGTAATACTAAAGAGATGGCAAAAATCTCAGGCTACAATTCCCCTCCTTACTGGGTTTGAAAACCTGTTTTGAAGTCCAGCACTTTTAAAGGTTTTGTCCATTTTAATTCTCTGGAAGATGCTCATTTGATTTTGGCTTAGAAGTTTCCATTGAAGGAGATTGAACCATTATGTTTCCATAATGCTGCAATTCTTCCATGTGGATCCATTCGCAGAGTTCCTTGTCCAGTTTACGCTCAAGGCTCTCCGTGTTAGGAGACCGAGCCCTCATGTATTCGTACTGGCACAAGTCTCTTCCGTCCGGATCCATACGTGAAAATTTACTAAGTGAATTTGTTGGGGAATGGCTATATATTTTGCCATTTGATAGCCACAATAGCAATTTCAATTTCTCAATTTTACGTTTTACCCAGAGCATTAATATTAGGAGTGAAATAGCCAAGGCAATCTGCATCATCAATAACATTACCATTGGGTGCAATAAAACATTTTAAGTATTTTGTGGCTGTAGGGGACAATCCCATAAATATTCTCCACCAATTGTGTTGTGAGATTCCCTTCACTCGTTCCTTCACTTGTTTAATCTGTTTAGCCGAATGTCACACGGTGAGTAACACACTTTGAGCAGTCTCTTTCACCTTTTCCACCTCTTTCTTCAAATCGGGGTATTCTATCAATTCTCAGACAATCGTAATGTTTGGTCCCAATGGAACTGAATCAATTTGTTCATATAGCTGGTACTCTTTTTTAATTTCTTCGTCAACCATTAGAGGTAAGTTATATTCAACATCACATCCTACTAAAGATGTAATATTGCATAAACATTTATTTTCATATGGATTATGTACAATATCATACACATAGTTCACTTTAAACAATGTACGCCAACTTCTTATACATACACAAGTTTTCCCAACATATACAATCATTGATTCATTAGAGGATTTTGGATTTAGTTGATAGTAACATTCTCCTTGTTCCCCATTTAAACAAACATCACAGGATTGAATAGCATTTTGATTACAAACTTATCCCACAATGTCTGGTTCTTCAACACAAGCCTCAAGTTCTATGGTTTTCCAGTTACTTTCTTGTTTTAATGCCCACAATTTATATCCCATTGGCTGCATTACTGTTGAGTTTAAATTTATCCCTAAGCCAATTACTGGAGATATCCATTTAACTTGAGCCTTGGTGATCATCAGTATGTACGTAGTAATTTGATTTTCAGATGAATTATAGGTGAAGTCGATCATTTTCCACCATTCATGTAGCTCAGTTTCAAACTTTGAAACATGCTTCCAAATTGCACTTTTTATTTCTAGTGGCAATCGTCCACTCATCCCATCTCTGATGATATCTTTCATTACATCATGCATCCATGCCTGAGCTTGGATACATGCTAATGCAAGAGATACATTATTTTGTAATGTTTCACTTGTATCTAGAATTGTCAAGTGATCAGCTATGTGGGACTTTTCCCATTCTGGAAGCAATTTGGCAGCTATGTATTGACTTGAACTCATTCCTGTCAGAGGTTTGTAATGGCTTTGCCAAATTTCCCAATTGTTGTCCTAACCTACTCAATTTGTATGCCAATATTTCTACGTCTATGCTATTTAAAATTCCCAATCCTGTTCCTCCTAGAGCTGTTTCCATCAAGCTTCTTTTCTTTCTATCTTTTGTAGTACTTGGAAAAACTTGGGCGTATATCCATCTTTTCCATCTTTCCTCTAAAGATTTGGTATAATTTTGACATTGAGGTTCTAAAGAGAATACTTGTGTGAGATCTAACAATACTTTCTTAAGTGAATAAGATGGATCTATTATTAGTTGTTTTCTAATATCTTCTTTTACCACATAAGGAGCAATATTTGTGATTATTGGTTTGAGTACCCATGTAAATGGAAACTTATAGCTGAAATCTTTACCTCTAAGTTTCCATGTTCCGCTACCCCTTTGTCTTATTACATTTACATCTGATTCGCAATAATGATAAAATAATATTTGCTGATATGACCGCGTTTGACATTCTTTTTCATGAATAAGACGTTTATACATTGCTGGAGATGCCTGTGCTACATCTTCTTTGGTAAAAATACTCATATTCATTTGACATTTAAAAGGATGGGTGATAATATTCCCTTTGGGATCTTTTAATTGGAATGTGTGTACAGTATCGTTATGCCTGTTATGATACCACCGAACATGCATGTGCTGTACATTTCCTTTATTCCACAATGGAATATACCAAACAATGATCCCACATTTTGTTACCCCAAAAATTTGATCCCCAAAATCCAATCACTTAATTTATCAATCTTCAGACCGTCCAGCAGTCTGGGTTTAAATTACAATCTCAGGAGGTAACCCTTCCTTCCTTCTTTAAACAACTAGTTTCTTGTTTATTCATATTATTGATTGTATATAACATTTAGGCACTTTTACACACAACTCATTGTTTATTAACCTTCTATGCCTCCCTAAGTTCCAAGCGGTCAAAGTCAGTAATTGAAACGTTCAGGGCTCTTAAGATATCTCTACCAATTATTCCAAAAGCAGCATGATGCCAAAACTTTATACCGAACCTATGGTAAATACCCTTTCTACCAATTTGTGTATAAATTGGATGGGTTATATGCATTGTGCCATGTGGACACTTTATTTGCCCTGCCGTTGGAGGAAGTTCCTCCATTCTCCTTAGATTTATTAAAGACCGTGGTGCACTCAGTATAAGATAAAAGTAATCCAATTGTGTGTAATTAGAATTAGTTAAAATAACAGAAACTAGCAGGTTCCCATTTCTTGGGTTTCTAATAAGTCTAGCAATTTGGTCTGAATTCTCCTCCCAGTCTTCTAGGTCTAACAAAGGATTGAGAAACACTTGTCCTTGTGCCTCTTGAGATGGTAATGCTGCTTCCTCTCCTGATGCTTCTGCTTCAACTGCAACCATCTGGAATCCTTTCTTCTCAATTCTCATTCTTGCTATTCTTTGTTACTCGGCTACAATTGAAATTAAAGATTTTTTTTTCTGATTTTACCTTGTATTGATAAGAAAGTGACTACACACTCTTTTTTTTAACAAATAACAATTTTTTGTTTAACAATTTTATATTTTATTTTTTTAAACTATCTAAACTACCTAAATTCTATCTAGTACAAATAAATCTTATTCCTAACTAACTTATCCTCATTTCTAACCTTATATACTAACCTATCTTAACTTAACCTATCTATCTTTCTTAATCTAATCCTAAAACCTTAACTATTGCTTATATATTTTTTATCTAACTATTCTTAACTTATTTTTATTCTATCTTCTTTTAACCTTATCCTAACCTAAACCTCTCTAATTTCTAACCTATGTCTATAATATTTCCGTTTACTTTCTTTAATAAATCTTCTCCCACCATTCCAACAATTCTCGAGTTGAGATTTATTAGTCCAAACCTATGGGAGGTTTGCACTCTTCCCAGCGTTGTCATGATTGGGTGGCTAATTGCCACCTGCTGGAGCTCCCTGCTATTCGGGGATTGGTAAGCCCTTACTACTCCAGCTATGGGAGGAGCTGTGGGTAGCATATTAATGTTCAGAATAGATTTTGGGGAACTGGGAGTGAGGTTGAAGAGGGCCAAAGTGATATTTTGTTCATATTCAATGACGACAGGCACCATTAAAGCTCTTCTAGCCGATCGAAAGAGCACGACTATGGGGTCCCTTGCAGGATCCCAGTCTCCATTTTCCTGCTCAAATTCCTGAACATGAATCCACCCTTCCTCTGGGAGGTCAGCAGGAGTCTGGCCTGACCTCTCTGCCCTATCTGCTTCCAAAATTTCCTCAAACTGCCTTTCTGCCATTTTTTTTTCTTTGTCTGATCTCCCTTTTTCTTTTCTCTCTCTCTCTTTCTGTCTTTTCTGGTTGTTTTTCCTGTCTGATGCTAAAGAGAAACGGAAAATAATACTTGTTACTATCTTATTTATTCTATACATAATAACTACCTATTAATACTAACACTTATCTTATTTACCTTATCTTAACATTCTACCTTATACTTACCTATGTTATCTTAAAATTCTCTAATTTCTAACTCTTCACCATCTATGGTGTTTCCATGTATTTTCATTAGGATGTCATTTCCAATGATTGCACAGGTAATATTGAGTAAAGCCCTCATTCTGAATCTATGGTAAGTAATTTTTCTTCCAATTGTTACTTGCATGGGGTAACTTATTCTGCTTTTTCTTTTTCCCTTGCCTTTAATGTATCCCGCAGTTGGAGGGAGAATGTCCCACCTTGTCAAATTTATCATAGAGTGTGACAAATTTGGCCTAAGCTGGAAAAATTGAGTATTCGTATGGGTTGGATGTATTAATGTGATTGGGACTAAAAGGTTCCCTGTACTGGAATCTCTTTGTAACCCCACAATAGGAGTTAGGTCATGATCCCAATCTTCTTGTTCTATAACGTTATCATGAGCCTCTCCAACTTGGGCTCCCTGTGGATACATGGCCTTTCCATTTACTTCTGCAGCAGCGGCTATGGGAAGAACATGTTCGGTAATCTGTTCTTCTCTTCTTTGTTCAGCCATTCTTTACTCAATGTACCTATAAGCGCAAATACATGACTTACTCATATAATCCTATATTTCTATCTTATACTATTTATATCTATGCTTATATTACTATAATTTCTAATACAATTGTTTTTAACTTATTTATTTATTTATATACATTAGTTTTGTAGGATTTGGACCAAGGCAACCTTCTCTAAGTCAATTGAGCACTTTAACATTCTTAAGATATCAATTCCCAATATTCCATTTAGGCTTTCATTCATTTCCATTATTCCCAATTTAACGTTCTCAATTCTTTTATTCCCTATTCTTAGTGTTAAGGGAGTTGTAATCTCCACTGTTCCTGGTACCTTTGCTATTCTAATTCTCTTATATGTTCGATACAAGAGAATTTGTGGCATGACTTTAGTATTGATCACAGAATGTGATGCTGCAGGATCTATGTAACATATATGGCTTGTTTCATTATCTTGCATTTTTACGAATATTATTGCCAATGGTCTATTATAATGATCTTTTAGTATCGGAGTTACAACATATCTATTGTCCAGAAACATAACAGTTGGAATTTCTTCTGTCTGTGTCCCTTTTTCTTTATTATCCTTAAGAATGTCAAAGAGAATGTCTTTCATTAATTTCCTGGTTTGATTTTTGTTTTTCCTTTTGTTCTTCTTGTCGTAAGATCTGCTCAGTTTCTAGACTTCTCTGCGTGGTACTTCCCTGGTCCAATATTTTCAATACCTCATCTTCTTCTATTGATGTTACTTACTCTACCCAATCCGCCATAGTTCTAAATATTCCAAGAGTGACTTGATTACTTTCTATACCTACTTCATAATTACTCTATACACCATTTTCTATTCATTCTTACTTTCCAACAGCCTTCTTCTTCCCAAGTCTATTACACAATTCATTGCCGTAAGTGCATCTAATCCTAGAACACTATACTGATGTGGACCTAAATCTATAAGTCCAAAACTTCCAAGCAACCTTCTTGTTACTATGTTGATCTTAGGTGGGATGCTTTTTGGAATCGTTCCCCATCCTGATGAGGAATGAATCCACCTAGTCTCTTCTGTTATTATATTATCAACATACAATCCATTGATGTTTAGGATTGAAAAGGCTGCTCCTTGACCCTGCCAGCAGGTTCGAAGATTTGAGGATCTTGGGGGGCAACCACTGCACCCGTGGGGTATGGGGTGGATTCGGGGTGCACTTTATTAAAATGAGTATAGGGAGCAGGGAGCGGTGGTCGGTGTATGTCGTGTTTGTCACAGTGGTTTCTGTAAAGTGTTGGGGGGTACCTAACTTTCGGGAGTGGGGACAGGTTGGGGAACAATGGGGTTCTTCAACTAACCTACTAACACTATAGCCCTACTCACTATAACCGAAAGGCTACGTTAACACACTATAGGAAAAGGGGGGGGGTACAATGCAAATTAGTGTGCCGCAGTGGCAGAGAAGATAAGTAACAGGGAAGCTGGGGCCTGAAGAGGAGTGAAGGCAAGTGGGTGGGTGTCGAAAGGCAGCGAGGTGAGGAGGTGCTTGGGGGTTGCGGTAAGGGGACAGAGGCAGGAGAGGGGCTGTAGGTGTGTGGGAGTGCGGGCAATGGGGAGAAGCAGGAGGGGCTGAAAGGGGATTCAGGGGTTTGTGAGGGAGGCAGAGGAGGGCAAAATGGTAGGGAAGGCAGAAGGGGTTCGGGGAAGCGGCTGGCGGGGAAGGCAGAAGTTCGGGGGAAGCGGGGAAGGCAAAAGGAGTTCAGGAAAGCCGCGGCGGGGAAGGCAGAAGCTGCAGAAAAGTGGTGGCAGCCGCAGGGAGCCGGCGGGAGCAGCACAAAAGTGGCGGCGAACTGGGAGGGTTGGCGGGCGGCTGCGGGAGCGGCTCGGGAGCTGGGAGCCCCAGAGAAGCGGCGGGGAGGGCAGGAGGGGTTCGGGGGAAGCGGCAGCTGGCGGGCAGAGGCAGAAGGGGTTCAGGGGAAGCGGCTGGCGGGGAAGGCAGAAGGGGTTCGGGGGAAGCGGC
>ML682055.1:2211975-2262309 GCA_007922195.1 Podocnemis expansa
TGATAAATTCTTCTCTATTTGTGAGCAGCAGATCGAGAGGCGCAAGGTCCTGATATATATCGCGGTTTTGGTGGCTGGCCTGGAACCGCTCCAGTATTTCTGGCTGCCGCCAGATGCCCAGGAGGCAGGTCACGTCCTCCGGGGTCCACACGGGCGCCCTCCGGCGTCCTGTCGTTGAGGGACCTGGCTGCTGAGCCATGGCTGCCTGTTAGCTGCCTCCCTGCCACGCAGCCTAACAGGCACGCCCTAGCAGGAAGTTCCCCCAGGGTGCTGTGCACCCTGGGAGGAAGGTCAGCTGCTTATTTTGAAACAACCGTTGTTTCGAAATAACACGGCCACTACAACGGTTGTTTCGAAACAACTTGTTTTGAAACAACCGTTGTTTCGAAACGGCATGTCCCATTGGCGTTATTTCGAAACAACCGTTTCGGGACAACGCCGTTTCGAAAGGTGATGAGGTTTAAGCTGTTTCGAAAGCACCATGGCCATTTCGAAAGAAGCGGTTTGCTTCTTTCGAAATGGCCGTGCGTCGTGTGGCCATACCACTTCTTATTTCGAAACAACCTCTGTTGTTTCGAAATAAGAACCCTGTGTGGACGTACCCTGGGTGATACAAAGTAGCAAGAAGCAATTACAGACACGCAGAGCTCCTAACACAAACTGGAGCTGCAAGCAAACAGAAAGGTACACACGCAAGCCTGTAAAGCTGGGGAGAGCAGTTTGAAGGCAGCAATAAAGAAACAGAAAACTTTAGAGAGGGATTGCAGGGCAAGCTCTTACCACTCCTAGCAGCAAGGGTAACAGCATTACAGGCTGGAGGAGACTCATAATTGGCCGGCAGTAACTCGTGGGGGTAACTCGTGGATACGCTCTAGGGGGAACTCGTGAGCGGAGGAGGCAGCTTCTGGTTGATCAGGTCAGGAGAGATGTTGAAAACCGTCCTGCCTGAGCACGCCAGAACCTCAGCTTTTAAAGACTATTTCCCGCCTTTCCCTGATTCCAGGGAATGTGGGGAACAATGGGGATATGAGTCATGCCCTGCAGAACCTTGCAGTTAGGCAGAGCCCACCTACACCAAGCCCTGCAAAACAATGGGCCCCCAGGGTGGTAACGGCCATCTAGTTGAGTTCAAGGGGGCCATCTAGTTAAGGTGAAGGAGCCATTGTTCACTTCACACATAATGATGGCCCGGGAGGGGCGGCCATCAAAGTAACTGCTATGAGTTACAGACACTCCTGTATTTATAGTAAAATAGACTGTTCTTATTATTCCATCTATCACTAGTGTTGCTACGGTAAACCATCTATGATCCAAGTCCGCTATTAATCTTGCAATTTCTCCATCCAATAATTCAGTCTGATCTTCTCTACCACTCTCATATCCACTTTCTTCGCTTTCACATTCCATATTTCCTACAAAAATAAAAGTCAACTCTACTTAAACTATACATATATACAAAGTTTTCCTTTTCTGCTTAATGGCTTATTTTTGCTGTTTTAGTTTATTCTCCTTTCCACTTTTTCATTTGAGAGGAATGGAACCATTTGACTATTTTTCTTTTTCCTCTTTTAATTTCTAGCATATACACAGTGGGGCTTGCTTTGTTGATAATTTGAACTGGACCTTCCCATACAGGGCATAAAACATGATAGTTTTCTTTAAACGGCCTATACATCACCCTGTCTCCTATTTGCCATTCTTGTGGGTGTAGAATTGGTCCTAGTTTCTGATCCATTTGCTGAGCTTTTGCTTTCAAAGCTATTGCTATTTGCTTATGGGTTTCTGAAATAGATTTTAGGAGTTGCTGCATCCAGTGATCTGTTAGCACTTTTGGTTGTATTTCATCTGGAGGGTTCCCAACTAACCACCATTGTTCTGGCAATCTCATGTTTTTTCCTGTCATTGCTTTAAATGGTGTTACTCCATGAGATGCTACTGTTCCTCTAATAGCCATTAATATTAAAGGTAGTTTTTGATCCCAATTTTTCCCCTGCAGATTTACTACTTTTCTTAAGGCATTCTTGATAGTTCTATTAGTCCTTTCTACTTGTCCTGAACTTTGTGGATGTCCTGCTATGTGTAATCTTTGCTTAATTCCAAATGCTTGGCACAAGCCTTTTGTTATTTCACCCACAAAGTGCGGACCCTGATCTGAATCTATCTCTTTTGGAATTCCCCATCTAGAAAAGACTTGATCTACTAATACCCTAGCAGTAGTTAGTGCTTTGTTGTTCCTGGTAGGAATTGCTTCTACCCATTTGGTGAAAGGATCAACAATCACTAAACAGTATTTGTTTCCCTTAGCAGTATTTGCAAGTGGACCAATATAATGAATTTGTAACCTTGACCACGGACCTTCAGTTCTTTGGTGTCCTAATTTCCCTTTTATTATTTTGGTGTCTGCATTGTTTGCTGCACAAGGCAAACAGTTATTCACATATTGCTCTATATCTGCTCTCATGTTAGGCCACCATCCTGCCATTTGCAGTCTGTCTAAAGTTTTATCTACACCGAAATGTCCATGATCATGTGCTAAGGCTATCATTTCTGTTCTAAGATTAGATGGTACCACCCATGCTGGTATGTCTTCCTCTGCTTTGGCTGCTAGTATTAGTCCGGTTTCATGTCTTTTAATATGCCATCCATGGAATTCTCCTTTTTCTACTAGTTTCTTTATTTTGGGATCTTTCTTTTGCAATGCTACCAAATCAATTTGTTCTACTTGTTCTTCTCCTATGCTGGCTATTGGGGCTGCTTGAAATTGTATTTTAGGATTCCAGGGAAACCCCTCCTTGGCTCCTAATTTAGCTTGCTCATCTGCTTTATTATTCCATTGAGCCTCTTCTGTGTTTTTCCTATGTGCTTTTACTTTTCCCATTAAAACTGGTTGTAATCTAGTTTGAGCTAGGTTCCACAGGTATATCAATTTTTCAGAATGAACTATGGGCTTGCCATCAGCTGATTTCATTCCCCTTTTCTGCCAATGAGGCATCCAATCTGCTATAGCTCGTAACACCCAATCAGAATCTGTGAAGATAGCAACTTGTTTGTCTTCTTGGACATTTTCTAATACTACAACAACCGCCACTATTTCAGCTGCTTGAGCTGAATGTGGTAGGCATTGTCCCTTTATAATTCTTTCGTCAGAGATTCTGATTGCTGCATACCCAGTAAAATGCTGTCCTTCCTTACAATAACTTGATCCATCCACAAACCAGATCTCATCTACCTGATCTTTTACTTCCTGTAGTTTTATTCCTCCTTGGAATAGTGTAGGACCTTCTGGAAGGATTTCTGGCAATGGACACTCATGCTGTTTCCCTTCTATGATAAGTCCATAAGGGACTGGAGATAAAGCTGGAACTTTCTCCATGCTTACATTCTTGTTTAGTAAGGCTAATGTCCATTTAGCTAACCTAGGACGGAATACATGACCCTCATTAATCTTTCCTGTCAGAACATATTTCACAGGGGAGTGTGAGGTTTTCAGTAACACTGGGGATAATCCAACTAGATATTCCCAATGCTGCAAAGCCCACACTAATGCTAATACTTCCTTTTCACAAGGAGTGAAGCCTTGTTCAACTCCGTTGAGATTTTTAGAAGCATAAGCCACAGGTCTCAGTCCAGCACCATGGTCTTGACTGAGGACTGCACTCATTCCGGTGTCTGTGGTAGCTAATTGAAGCACAAAAGCTTTTTTTTATCTTTGGATAAGCTAAAGCTGGAGCCTGTGCTAGTGCCTGTTTTAACTGGGTAAACGCTGTTTGCTGGTCTGTTCCCCATTCCCACTGGGTACCTTTTCTTAACAACTTGTATAATGGAGAAGCTTTTTCTGCATAGTTTTCCACAAAATCTCTAGAAAAGTTTGTCAATCCTAAGAATGATCTCAGAGTGGAAATATCTGTAGGAGCTGGCAACTTCTGTAGGAGTTCTACTCTCTGCTTATCTGGTGACCGTCCTTCTTGTCCCAGAGTTACTCCTAGATAATTTACCTGCTGCTGGCATATCTGTGCTTTTTCAGGGCTAACTTTGAATCCGGTTTTCTCTATTTTCTGCAGAAATTGATCTAAAATTTCTAAATTTTCTTTTCTAGTTTTTGTGCTAATCAGGATGTCATCAACATAGGAGATGATATTATCCCTTTTGGGCATATCATCCCACATTTTGATCACATGCATGTGGCATATAGTAGGTGACAAATGAAAACCCTGTGGTGTTCTACAGAAACACAATTGCCTGCCTTGAAAGGTAAAGGCAAATTTATACCAACAGTCTGGGTGTAATGGTATAGAAAAGAATGCATTTGCCAGATCTAACACTGTAAACCATTTTGCTCCTCCTATTATAGAAGCCATTACCTCTGGATATTTGGCCACAACTGGTGCAGTTATTGGAGTTACTTTGTTCAATGATCTAAAGTCAATAGTTAATCTCCATGTTTTTCCATCTGCTTTCAGAACTGGCCAAATAGCTGCATTATTCCTGCTTTGTTTTTCTACTACAACTTCTTGATCTATCAATCCCTGAATAGTTTTTGCTAAGCTCTCTTCAGCTTCTTTGGGATATTTATATTGTTTTTGAGGTGGGGGATCAGGTCCTGTAATTAACACTTCTGCATTAATTTTCCCACATTCTGCCTTGCTTTTAACCCACACTGTTTTATGCTGTAAGGCAATTTCTAAAATTTTTTGTGGCCAGTCAGGCCATTTTACTTCTGCTGCTTTTACAGCAGATAGCCTATAGCCTGCTTCTATGAGTATGGATTCTTTTGTTACATGTTTTTGACCTAGGAGCATTTTCCATAATGTTCTATTTACCAAATCAACTATAAGCCTAAGATTTCTTAGAATGTCCATTCCCAATATTCCATTCCCATTTAGTTCTATGAGGCTGAATTGTCCCTTTCCAGATCTGTTTCCTAACCTGAAATTTACTATAGGGCTAAATGGAACCCTGCTTTCTGCTTCATTAAATCCTTGCAAGTTCCTAACAATGACTGGAGTTCCAAATAGATTTCTCCTTTTGGTACTAACTAATGAGAAAGTGGCACCTGTATCAATTAGCATATTTTGTCCGAACGCTCCCTGTTTAAACTCTACTTACATTGCAGGTCTTCCCCATCTATCTTGATCTAAATGTGCCACTAAGTCAGCATGCTCTTTGGCTGACACTGGGGAAATAAGGGGCGTTTGGCCTCCCTATTCTTGATCTGGTGGGAGAGGAGGGGCAGATGGAGTCGGGCTTTCATATTGTGCTAGCCTCTTTAGTATTTCTGCAGTTGGCAACCCATGAATTTTCTCTTTTGGTTCAAACTGTAATAACTTTTTCCATGCCCATATTCTAACTGGATTTTCTTTCCTTAAGAGATAAGGTGTAGCTGGACGAGAATAGGAATTTCCAATTCTATTCCCATTTCTACTCCACCCTTCATTTCTACCATTTCTAATCTGTCTAGGTGGAGGGTTCTCTTTCTTTGGTGGACCATTATTTGAAAAAGTTACTGTTGATACCCTTTCAATTCTTTTTCTAAGGACTGGGCAAGTTTCCCTTTGGATTTCATAGAGTGCCTTTGCTTTTTCCTCAATGTCCCTTAAAGGTGTTTCTGCTGGATCTATAGAAATCATTGCTGTTCTTACATTGGGGACAAACCCTAGCAATAAGGCTTTTCTAAATTGTAATACATCATAATCTAAAAGATCTGCCCATCTCATATGTATATCTTCTGCATATTCCCTTGGAGTTGCAAGACCTGAATGTTTGTATACTAACTTTTTCCTAGCTATATAGGGTTCGGGTCTTTCTCCAGGCTGTTGCTTTTCCCTATGAAACCATATAACTGGATCTTCTCCAGGGAAAAAGAATTTTAAAACTTCCATCTCTATATCATCCTTATCTTTTTCTTCTCCACCTTGTATATTATAGGGAAGCCCTGCAAAATTTTCCATACCCATACATTCCTTAAGCAGTGCTGATATATCTGCTCCTGTTAATCCTGGCATTCCTGTTATTCTAGTGAGCCATTTGATTACTGTACTCCTGTCTAGAATTCCTAAAGTTCTTCCTAGGGCTTTAATTTGTTCAGGAGTATAGGGTCTTTCTTCTGTTCTTTCCTCTGTACCTCCATAGTTGCCTGCTCTTGTTTTCTTAGTTACTTTAGTTGTTACCACTGGTGCTACTGGAGGTGGTTTCTCAAGCTCTCTTAATTCTTTTCTTAAAGTACTGTATAAGGTTTCTTTTTGTATTGTCCCTTCACAATCTTCCTCAATATCTTCCCACTCATCTTCATCAGTTCCTACTTCCTCATACCTCCAACGACTTGCATTGCTCTTTACTACTGAGATTACTCCTTGACTAACTCTCAATTCCCTCTTTAAAGCCTCTATCTGTTTTAAACAATCTGCATGCTCTATCCTTCTTTTTTCTTTTGCATGTGAGAGCATTACTCTTACAGCGGCTTGGCTATCTGTTGCTACCTTTTCCCACTTTTCACTTTCTTTAAGCAATCTATTTATCTCCTCTTTTCCTTCTGAAACATTCTTATTTGAGTCGATTGTGTTAACAGGACAGATCTTAAGTTTATATTCTCAGCTTCTGAATTTCTTAGCTGTTTAATACTGCTATCTTTTTCTTTTTGTGATCTTTGTTTTTCTTCTATTAATTTTTCTATTTCTTTGTCTAATGTAGCTGCAACCAGATATAATCCTTGCATGGTAGCTCTTTTTCTTTCCTTTTTACTAGGCTTTCCTTTAAAAATTCCTTTCTGATCTTCCTGAACCCACTGATCCCATTGCTTGCATAATTGTTGGAAAGCTCCTGGTCCTATGAAGGCATTTTCTCTCCATGGACCTTTTCCTATTTTCTGTACAAAATCTTCTAAACTATCTCCTAGCATTTTATCAGAGTGACTTTTGCTGGTTTTACTATGCTGTTGTTTCTGTGCCCTCAACATCTTGTGTTTTATGCTAGAAGTTTTCTGCTTCAGATCTTTTCCAAACCTTACTTAATTAATTTTAATACTATTGGGCACCTTCTTTTTTTCTAAATGCAAAACTAGTTATATTGTAATTGTGCACTATTTCAGCACAAACTGTCTGCCTTGAGCAATGACAGGGTTAGACTCTCTCTCTAACCAGAGTGATACTGTCTGCCTTGAGCAATGACAGGGGTTAGACTCTCTCTCTAACCAGAGTAACACTGGACAGTATTTCTTAAACTCAGTCTAGAGCTTTCTTAAACTCAGTCATCGAAATCTTCTAGTCTGACCTCTGTCAGTAAAACCTCAAAAGAGATCCCTTGTCTCTGGAGATACCTAGAAATTCCTAAGTTAGTCCACTACCAACCATAACCTTCCGAGACTAACTATAAACCTGTCTCATCCATAGGGATGTCTCCCTCTACGGTGGCCACAGGCCCTGTACCCCTCAAGCAAGGCTGTCCTAAACCCTTGACTATATTGATTACAGGTTTGCTGGATATGGTCCTCCAGCTGGACTGCTCGAGCTAGTTTTTCCTGGATACCAATGCCTCCAGTAGGGCAATTCTCTTTGGCTAGGCTTACTGGATATGTGCCTCCAGGAGGGCAATTTTAACTAAGTTACCAAAGCCTACCAATAACTCGAGTTAAGTATTTTATAACTATACGTGCACTTAAATCTTATGAAACATTTTTCTAATACAATTGAATCAAATAAACCTTTGGGTTTTATAATTGAATTTTATAATTCAATTGTATCAGGTAAAAAAAAAACTAATAAAACCAGTATATTTGCATTAATGCATTTTACTTTAAATTTTTGTTTGCCAATTACTAATACGTTTATGGATGCACCCTTAAAATTATTCCCTAAATTTTCCTTGATGACATTTTAGGTATAGCTTTCCTGAACAAGGGTTATTCTAATAAGCAAAAATTAATTTTCATTCATTGGTAGATGTTAATTTTATATATGTCTGCTCTTTAATTAAATTCTATTTACCGATTGATGTTACCTCTATAAGCATGCTTTTAAATTAATGCAATATTAATTTTACCTAAAACAATTATTTTACACTTTTCCTATTTCCCTATAAAATTAAAAAAAAATTATTGTCTGCTGGTTGAGCGCGAAGGGCCAAAGTTAAGGTGCCGGCTTGAAAGACTGTTCACAGTCAGCACAACAGACAAGACTCCTAGAATTTCTAACTGCGCCACAACTTAATGGAATCTTTATTTTTAACTGCGCAACAACTTCATGGAATCTTTAGCGAAAACCTTCTGGCTTTATTGCTTTAGGGTCTGTGAACCTTTGTTGCTCTAGAGTCTGTGAACCCCCAAATTTAAGCGAAAACCTCCTGCCTGGCTCGCCAATTCTGTTACCCCAAAAATTTGATCCCCAAAATCCAATCACTTAATTTATTAATTTTCAGACCGTCCAGCAGTCTGGGTTTAAATTACAATCTCAGGAGGTAACCCAAATTAGGTTATTTCGCTTAAATGGACAAATATCCACACCCTGGATAGATGTCCCAAGTTGAGGACTACGGCTACAGCCCACCGATCAAGCACAGACTCACAAAACAACAAAAATTCAGACTCAGTAATTTGTTTTGATCAAAAACGGCTTTATTGTAACATGTATTATAAGCACTGGCTAAAACGCTACTGTCTCTTTAAGACAAACCGCTACTTAACATGAAGCTTAAAAGCATTAAAATTACTCTAGGAAATTACAATATACAGACACTGCTTAACTTATAACATATAAGCGCTATAACTTACAGGTACAATTAACACATATATGCAACACTTTAACTTATAATTATAACACATAGACAATGAGGTAAAAAAAAAAAAAAGAACATTCAGCGAGTGGGGATCAGTCACTGGCTGAATGGAGAGATCTCAGTTCCTAATACTGCTCCTTAAGGTCTAACTCTGGGTTACTTGTCTTACTTAACTTGGATAAATTGCTTTAGGAAGTTGCTTAGAAAGGGCTTAGGCTTCCCTGATACTGTTCCCTATGGGCATTCCTCCCCTCCTTGGGACCCTTTTTGCTTACCCCAAAAGGCTGGAAAACACTGCGTTAGATTGTAGGACCTTTAGAAAAACGGCAAATGGAAATTCGGGAAAAGGAAATAGGGTAGGAGGTGAGAGAAAGGCAAAAAGGTGGGACGACAGGGAAAAGAGCTGGCTATTCCGGCGGGCCTCGCACAGCTCTGGGCTGGTTGCCGTAGCACTGGGGCTTCGGAAAACTCGGGGCAGGCCGGGGTAGCTGATAGACGAGCGGAGCTCAGGCACGCGGTGGATCGGTCAGCGTCAGGCAGGCTGCAACACTGGGCGAGCGGAGCTGGAACAGCGGCAGGCAGGCTGGCAGGCTGGCTCGAGAAGCCTCAAAGGCAGCGGAGCTCACAGACCTATAGGCAGTACTTAGTTGGCTGCTCAGCTGTGAGAGAGAAGGCCTCAAAGGCAGCAGAGCTCACAGACCTATAGGCAGTACTTAGTTATCTGCTCGGCTGTGAGGTCGTGGAAAGCCCTTTAGAAGCCAGGCACAAAGACCCAACTTCAAGGATAATTTCCTGAGTCACCGCTCAGAGACACGACCCTGTGCCAGAGACTAAGTCAGACAATCAGCTCTTAGAAACTGAGTTAAAACCCAGCTCTCAGAGCCTAAGTCCAAACTTAGCTCTAGGCTCCTAGTGCAATAGGTAACACAGCCAAAAGGCCATTGGAAACCAGTAAGGAGCGGGAGAGATCTCCGAAGAGCTGCTCTCTGCACTGCCTTTTTATTTGCAATTTCTGCCACTCCCAGTTTCTTCTTAGCCAGTCACAAAAAGGTGAATTCATCTTCATCCAATCAAAAAGAGTGCCTTCACTGTCCACCTGCTTAGTGCATGTACAGTGCATGACAAAAATCAATACTTTTGACGAGTCCTTTTGACAGGGGGTGGATACCTAAGATAGTTGATGGGAGGTGGACTGAGTGAGTTCAAAAGTTCAGAGGCTTGCCTCCATCTTGACCTACTTAGAATTTCCTGTCAAATCTGATAGTGGAGCTATGTAACTTCCCCTTTATGATCTCTCCATTTTGTCTCTTGCTGAATGCTCCTTTATTTATGTATTTATTTATTTATTTATTTAATTTTAAAACACTGTTAAATGATTGATTTATGAGTTCTTTACCCTTAATTATTGCATATTATGTCATTTTCTAGCTTTGCCATAAAACCTCTACTAAATTGCCTTTCCATTTCTTACTCATATGGGTTTTTATATTTTCTTAGTATTTTTATTTGTTTGTTTATTTATTTTTCTGTGATACTAAGGAGATGACAAAAATCTCAGGCTACACCATTGTCTTATTATGTTTACATCTGCTTCACAATAATATTGAAATAATGTTTGTTGATATGATCCTGTTTGGCATTCCTTTTCCTGAATAAAATGTTTATACATTGCTGGATGAACTTGTGCTACATCTCCTTTCGTTGTAATGCTCATGTTTATTTGACACTTAAAGGGATGTGTGATAATATTTCCTTAAGGATCTTTTAATTTAAATGTGTATATGGTATCGTTGTGCCTGTCATGATACCACCGAACATGTATTTCCTATATATATCCTTCATTTCACAATGGAACAAACCAAACATTGTCCCCTTATAACCTTTTCATCAGAGATTCTCATTGCTGCATATCCAGTAAAATGCTGTCTATCCTTGCAATAACTTGATCCATCTACAAACCAAATTTCATCTAACTGGTCTTTTTTTTTTCCTGTAGTTTTGTTCCTCTTTAGAATAGTCTAGGACCTTCTGGAAGGATTTCTGGCAATGGACACTTATGCTGTTCTCCTTCTATTATAAGCCCATAAGGGACTGTAGATAAAGCTGGAACTTTCTCCATGCTTACATTTTTGTTTAGTAAAGCTAGTGTTCATTTAACTAACCTAGGACTGGATACATGACCTTCATTAATCTTGCCTGTCAGAACATATTTTACAGGGGAGTGTGAGGTTTTTAATAATACTGGGGATAATCCAACTAGATATTCCCAATGTTGTAAAACCCATACTAATGCTAACACTTCTTTCTCACAAGGAGTGAAACCTTTGTTACCCCAGAACTCACATGCGGGTTTTAAGCTGCCTGAAAGCAACAAATATTATTTAATTGCCTCCAAACCATATTAGTTCTGAGATGGAGGGTGGGATCAGGGCAGCCTAAATGGGTAAAACCCCTAGTGGAAAACATGGCTACAGCACTCAAATCAAGAACAGATTCAGAGCAGTGAAGAGACTTAGAGAGAGGATTTCTTTTACAACAAGTATTAACATTTATTTAGAAGATCTTAAACATATTTTCATTTACTCCAAGATTTTATAGAATTATGAGATTCAGAGACTGAAAATATCAGTTAATACTTGTACTTCTCAGCTAGCGTTACAGAGTGATAGTTTAGGATAGAATACTCTCTGCTGGTGTTACCTCAGAAAATCGAATTGATCCATTTACTAATCCCCAGACCGGCCTGCAGTCTGAAGTTTAATTTAGAAACCCTCGGGGGCAACTGGGGGGGGGGACCATTTTTCACCTAAACGGACAAATACCAGCGCCCGGGATAAATGTCCCAAGTGGAGGATACGGCTACAGCCCGCCGATCAAGCACAGACCAGAAGCAATAAGAGACTTAGAGCCAATGATTTGTCAAAGGCAAATAGCAGATTTATTGTAAAATCTATTCTGGAAACTGACAGGAAACTTTTGCTTCTTTCATGGATAGCTCAACAGTAATATAACACATTAAAACTATTCTATACAATTACAACATAACAACATTAGGGCACACAAAAGGAACATTCAGCAAATGGGGATCAGGCACTTGCTGGATGGAGAGATCTCAGCTCTTACTATTACTCCTTTAGATCTTAATCTGGGTTCTTGCCTCACTCTTTCTAAATAGTTTACTTATAATCATTCAGTTACATGGTAAAGCTTAAGCCACCAGGCAGTACTAAAATAATTTTAAAATCTTTGGGGCTCTCTATTAATGTTTCTCCCCTCCTTGGGACCCTTTTCTTACCCCAAAAATTGAAGAGGAAAAGGCAGAGTCTCTTTTTCCCTGGGAGAGGGTGGAGTGTTGTCTCTCGACACTGGCAGCTGCAGGCTGGAATTTTGTCTCTTAGTCTCTCAGCTCAGCTCTGGTCTGGTTGCCGTGGAAACTGGAACTTAGGCACAGCTCAAAGCTTGCAGGTGCAGTTGCTTGGAGACCGGAGCTACAGAGTATTACTTCATTGCCCACAAGCTATACACAGGACTCAGTTAGCTGTTCACTTGTGAGTTTTATTGGAAGCCCTTCTGAGACTGAGTCCAAAAAAGCCAGCTCAAGGATTGAATCCTGAATCACCGCTCAGAGATCCAACCCTGTACCTTTCAGAGACTAAGTCCAAAGACCCAGCTCCTAGGCTACCACTAGAGATGTTGTCACTCTCTCTAGGGGTGAGTGTGAGTGAGACTCCTTAGTGCAGCGGGAACATAGCCAGAGGCCAGTGGAACCTAGTAAGGAGTGGGAGAGATCTCCGAAATTCTGCTCTGTGCAGCACCTTTTATTCGCTCTTCTGTCACTCCCATCTTCTCCTTGACCAATCTCAAAGGTGTGATTTCATCTTCAGCCAATTGGAAAAAGGGTGATTTCACCTGCCACCTGATCAAAAAATCAATACTTTTGATGGGTCCTTTGACAGGGGGTGGACGCCTTAGAATCCTTGATGGGAAGGGGACTGAGTGAGTTCAAAAGTTCAAAATCTTCCTCCATCTTGATCTACTTTTCCGAAAAGTATATCTGTTGAATCTGCTGATAGAGATATTCCTATGGAATCTGCTAACCCTATGATCTCTCCATTTTCACTTGCTGAATGCCTTTTGAATACTAGCTTGTTTTAAACACTGATAAGTGATGTGTTATGAATTCTTTACCACTAATTATTACATATTATGCTTCCAACTTTATTTTGACATAGAATTCCTATTAGATTGCCTTACACTATTTTCTACCCATATGTGTCCTTATTCAATCAAGGTTTTTCTGTGATACTAAAGAGATGGCAAAAATCTCAGGCTACACTGGGTTTCCCTTCTTACAATTAGAGACACATAATCACAAACTAGATAGGAAGACAAAATACATTAAAAGATAGGCAAATACAAAACATTTAACAAATTATAACATCGCACAAGCAAAGGCTGGTTGCCTATGGGATGGGGAGATCTCAGGTCTTACATATATTTCCCTGTCTCTACACAATAAGGGTTTTTAACTTAGGCGTTTCCTACTGCAGTCCAGTGGAGCTACCGGTTTGCCTACTACTGTGAGCTACCGTGTAAGGATCGGGCCCCTGTCAGCAGTTAGTGCTGTAAAACAGTTTGTTGGTCTTTAACCTTAGCTAGTGATGTCCTACCCTCCTTGGGACCCGTTTTCTTACCACAGATTTCAGAGGGTTAGTTCTCTGTACCCTCTCTGGCCTTTGATGTCTTCATACTCACTGGTTGCCTTCTTCTCTGCTGTGGTCTCCGTGGTAACTGTAATGACGGTGGCTAAGAAGGTTCTTGGGAACTTGCAGGTGCAGGTGCTATGCTGTGACACCGGCAGGGATTCTAACAATGCTGGAGCTTCAAAGCCTTGAGCCTTTTGGTGATAGTTATTGCTCATAGACTTAACCACAGAACTCAGTTAGCTGTCTGTCCGGAGTGTGTGCGAGATTGAGTATTCGGGTTCGCCCTTCTGAGACTAAGTCCAAAGACCCAGCTCAGAGACTAAGTCCTGAGTCACTGCTCAGAGACTAAGTCCAATTCCACCAGAGACATTGTTACTTTCTCTGGGGAGGAGTGAGAGTGTGACTCCTAGTGCAGCGGGAACATAGCCAGAGGCCAGTGGAACCCAGTAAGAAGTGGGAGAGATCTCCGAAGCTCTGCTGCTGTGCAGCTTCTTTTATACACTATCATCACTTTCATCTTCTCTTGACCACTCAGAAAAGATGTGATTTCATCTTCACCCAATTACAAAGAGGATGATTTCACGTAGCACCTGCACAGTGCGTGATAGAGATCAAAGGGTTTTGGGGGTCCTTGGACAGTGGGAGCAGACCTCAGAATACTTGATGGGAGGGGGAATGAGGGAGTTCAAAAGTGTAAAATCTTCCTCCATCTTGACCTACTTTTCCTTAAAGAGATATATTTATTGATTCTGTTCCCCTATGATCCATATGTATGGAGATGAGATTTCACTTGCTGAGTGCATTTTGAATATTAGCTTTGTTTTAAACACCTGTGAATGATAACTTAGGGATACTTTACCACTAATTATTGCATATCATGCTATTTCTAGCTTTATTTTAACACAAATTTCTACCAGATTGCCTTACACTGTTTTTCTACTCATATGTCTTTGTCCAATGAAGATTTGCTTTGATGCTAAGGAGATGGCAAAAATCTCAGCCTACAATTCCCCTCCTTCCTGGGTTTGAAAACCTGTTTTCAAGTCCAGCACCTTTAGAGATTTTTGTCCAAATCATTCTTCTGGAAGATCTTTGTTTAATTTAGGTTTAAAGTTCTCTTATAGTGACACAGATCTTCTATTGGGATCCATTCATGGAGTTTCTTGCCCAGTTGGCGCTCAATGCTCTCCATGCTAGGAGACCGAGCTGTCATGTCGTCGTACTGGCACAAGTCTCTCCTGTCCGGATCCATATGTGAGGATCTGTCAAGTGAATTTGTTGGAGAATTGCAATGTGTTTTGCCATTTGATAGCCACAATAGTAATTTCAATTTATTAATTTTTTGTTGTATCCAAGACACTAATATAATGAGTGAAATAGCCAAGGCTAACTGCATCAATAACAACATTACCATTGGATGTAACAGAACGTTTAATTATTTTGTGGCTGTGGGGGACAATCCCATGAATATTCTCCACAAATTATGTTGAGAAATTCCTTTAACTCGTTCCATTACTTGTTCAATGTGTTTAGCCAAATGTAGTACAATAAGCAATACACTTTGAACAGTTTCTTTCACCTTTTCTACATGTTTCTTTAAATCAGGATGTTCTATTAATTTCCTAACCACAGTGACATTTGGTCCCAATGGAATTGGATCAATTTGTTCATACATTTGGTACTGTAATTTCTTCATTAACCATTAGGGGTAAGGTGTATTTAACATGATACCCCACTAAAGATGTAACATTACATAAACATTGATTTTATATGGATCATGTACAATATCAAAAGCACAGTTCACTTTAAACAATGCACACCAGCTTCCTGTACATATACAGGTTTTTCCAACATATACAATGAGTGACTTACTGGAAGATTTTGGACTTAATTGGTAATAATGTTCTCCTTTTTTTTTATTGAGACAACATATTACTGGATTGAATAGCATTATTATTATAGATATCCAACACCATTCGGTTTTTATTTCATTTTTTTTAGTACAAGCCTCAAGTTTCATTGTTTTCTTTTTTTTTTTTCTTTTTAATTACTTTCTTGTTTTACTGATTCCCAATCCAATTACTGGATATAGCCATTTAACTTATATATATATAAAATTCCCCTCTCACCTCTATGGGTGTTATGTGTCTTCCTCAACCTTGGGTCCTCTACCAGAGGCCTGGTAGTTTGACGGTTCTGCGCAGTATCTTAGCTGTTCCTGTTACCCTGGAAAGCGAAACAGTTAATTTACTAATTTCCAGACCATCCAGCAGTCTAAAGTTTAATTTGAAAGTTCTAATGGGGCAACTAGGGAAGGGACCATTTTTCACCCAAATGGACAAATACTGGCACCCTGGGGTAAATGTCCCAAGTGGGGAATACGGCTATAGCCTGCCGATCAAGCACAGACCAGAAGCAATAAAAGACTTAGAGCCAATAATTTGTCAAAGGCATAACTCAGATTTATTGTAATATCTGCTCTGAAAAACTGACAGGGAACTTATATCTGCTTCACAAATAGCTCAACAGTAACATAACACATTAAAACTATTCTATACAATTATAACATAGACACAACACTTAGGTACACAAAAGAACATTCCGCAAGTGGAGATCAGGCACTTGCTGGATGGAGAGATCGCAACTCTTACTATATTACTCCTTTAAATCTTAATCTGGGTTTCTTATCTCACTCTTTCTAGGTGGTTTACTTATAATCCTAAAGTTACATTGTAAGGATTTGGCTTCCTGGCAGTACTAAATTAATCTAAAGAATTTAGGGCTTTCTGCTAGTGCTCCTCCCCTCCTTGGGACCCTTTCCTTACCCCAGAAATGTGAAGAAACAAAGTATCTTTCTTCCTCTGTCAGCTGCAAGCTGGAATTCAGCTGCCTCTCAGTTCTCCAGTTAGCTCTGGTCTGTTTGCCGTGGAGACTGGAACTTAGGCGCGGCTCAGAATGTTCAGCAGCTCTCAGGTGCAGTTGCTTGGAGACTGGAGCTACAAAGTATCAGCCCGTTGCCCACAAGCTGTACACAGGACTGAGTTAGTTGTTCATTTGTGAGTTTTGTTGGAAGCCCTTCTGAGACTGAGTCCAAAGACCCAGCTCAAGGACTGGATCCTGAGTCACCGCTCAGAGATCCAACCCCGTGCCTTTCAGAGACTAAATAAGAAGACCCAGCTCCCAGGCTCCCACTAGAGACGTTGTCACTCTCTCTAGGGGTGAGTGTGACTGAGACTCCTTAGTGCAGCGGGAACATAGCCAGAGGCCAGGGGAACCCAGTAAGGAATGGGAGAGATCTCCGAAGTTCTGCTCCGTGCAGCACCTTTTATTCGCTCTTCAGCCACTGCCATCTTTGCCTTGACCAATCTCAAAGGTGTGATTTCATCTCCACCCAGTTGGAAAAAGTGTGATTTCACCTGTCACCTGATCAAAAATCAATACTTTTGATGGGTTCTTTGACAGGGGTTGGACACCTTAGAATCTCTGATGCGAGGGGGACTGAGTGAGTTCAAAAGCTCAAAAGCTTCCTCCATCTTGACCTACTTTTCCAAAAAGCATATCTGTTGAATCTGCTGATAGAGAGATACCTATGGAGTCTGCTAACCCTATGATCTCTCCATTTTCATTTGCTGAATGCCCTTTGAATACTAGCTTGTTTTAGACATTGATAAATGATGATTTATGCATTCTTTACTACTGATTATTATTATGCTGTTTTCTAGCTTTATTTTAACATAAAACTTCTGCTAGATTGCCTTACACTGTTTTCTACCCGTATGTGTCCTTGTTCAATGAAGGTTTTTCTGTGATACTAAAGAGATGGCAAAAATCTCAGGCTACATTCCTAGCACTGCACTCTTCTGGACAGAGAGCTCTGATGTTCCTGGGATCTGTTGGAGCCACTCTCCCAGCTGAGGAGTCACAGCCCCGAGTGCTCTTAGCACCACTGGGACCACTTTGGCCTTCACTTTCCATATCCGTTCTAGTTCCTCTTTCAGGCCCTGTTACTTCTTCAGCTTCTTATACTCCTTCCTGATGTTGCTGTCACTTGGCACTGCTACATCTATCACCATCGCTGTTTTCTGGTCCTTGTCTATTACCACAATGTCTGGTTGATTGGCCAGTACCTGCCTGTCTGTCTGGATCTGGAAGTCCCACAGAATCTTAGCCCTGTTATTCTCCACAACCTTCTGTGGAATCTCCCATCTGGTCTTGGGAGGGTCTAGCCCATACACTGTGCAGATGTTCCTGTACACAGTGCCAGCTACTTGGTTGTGCCGTTTAGTGTATGCTGTTCCTGCCTGCATCTTACATCCTGCCACTATGTGTTGGACTGTCTCTGAGGCCTCTCTGCACAGTCTGCACCCTGGGTCCTGTCGAGTGTGGTAGACCCCTGCTTCAATGGATCTGGTGCTCAGTGCCTGTTCTTGTGCTGCTATGATCAGTGCCACAGTGCTGTCTTTTAGTTCAGCCCTTTCCAGCCACTGGTAGGATTTCCCAATGTCAGCCACCTCAGCTATCTGTCGATGGAACATCCCATGCAGGGTCTTGTCTTGCCATGGCACTTCTTCTGCTTGATCTTCCTCCCATGTCTGCTGCTGCCGCAGGCATTCTCTCAGCAGCTCATCTTTGGGTGCCATCTTACTGATGTACTCCTGGATGCTCTGGGTTTCATCCAGGACAGTGGCTTTGACACTCACCAAACCCTGCCCGCCTTCTTTCCGGCTGGTATACAGTCTCTGGGTGTTGGACTTGGGGTGGAAACCTCCGTACATTGTGAGGAGCTTCCAGATCTTCACATCGGCAGCCTCCATGTCCTCCTTTGGTGAGCTCACTATACCAGCAGGGTATCTGATGACTGGCAGGGCGTACCTGTTGATGGCGTGGATCTTGTTCTTCCCATTGAGCTGGCTCTTCAGGACCTGTCTTATCCTTTGGTGGTACTTGGATGTTGCTGTCTTCCTTGCTTCCTCATCATGGTTCCCATGTGACTGTGGGATGCCAAGGTATTTGTAGCTGGTCTGTATGTCTGCTATGTGGCCTGCTGGTAGTTCCACCCCATCAGTCTTGACTACCTTTCCTCTCTTTACTACCATCCGGCCACACTTCTCCAGTCCGAATGACATCCCGATATCCTCACTGTAGGTCCATGTCAGGTGGATTAGCGAGTCGATGTCTCGTTCATTCTTAGCATACAGCTTGATGTCATCCATGTAGAGGAGGAGGCTAATGGTAGTTCCACTCTTGAACTTGTATCCATATCCAGTCCTTGTGATTATCTGGCTGAGGGGGTTCAAGCCAATGCAGAACTGCAGCGGGGACAGCACATCTCCTTGGTATATGCCTCACTTGATGGCCACTTGTGCAAGCTGTCTTGAGTTGAGTTCCAGTGTTGTCTTCCACAGTCTTACTGAGTTCTTGAGGAAGGTCCTTAGTGTCCTGTTGACCTTGTATAGCACCAGACATTCACAGATCCATGTGTGCAGCATTGAGTCATAGGCTTTCCTGTAGTCAATCCAGGCTGTGCTCAGATTGGTCTGTCTAGACTTTGAGTCTTGGGCGACTGTTCTATCTATGAGCAACTGGTGTTTTGAGCCTCTAGTGTTGTTCCCAATGCCCTTCTGAGCTGTGCTCAGGTACTGGCCTGTTACCCCAGAAAATTGAATCCATTAATTTACTAATTTCCAAACCATCTCGCAGTCTGAAGTTTAATTTGGAAACCTATGGGGGGGCAACGAGGGGGGAACATTTTTCACCCAAACGAATAAATACCGGCGCCCGGGAAAAATGTCCCAAGTGAAGGATATGGCTACAGCCTACCGATCAAGCACAGACCAGAAGCAATGAAAGACTTAGAGCCAATGATTTGTCAAAGACAAAATCAGGTTTATTGCAATATCCACTCTGAAAACTGACAGGGAACTTATATTTGCTTCATGGGTAGCTCAACAGTAATATAACACACTTAAACTGTTTTATATAATTATAACATAGACACAATACTTAGGTACACAAAAGGAACATTCAGCAAGTGGGGATCAGGCACTTGCTGGATGGAGAGATCTCAACCCTTACTGTTACTCCTTTAGATCTTAATCTGGGTTCTTGCCTCACTCTTTCTAGTAGTTTGCTTATAATCATAAAGTTACATTGTAAGGCTTGGGCTTCCTGGCAGTACTAAAAGTAATCTAAAATTCTTGGGGCTTTCTGCTAGTATTCCTCCCCGCCTTGGGATCTTTTTCTTACCCCAAAAGTTGAAGAAACAAAGTTTTTCTCTCTCTGGCTGGCAGCTGCAGGGTGAAGCTCTGCTTCCTCTGAGTCTCTGCTCAGCTCTGGTCTGGTTGCCGTGGAGACTGGAATTTAGGCACAGCTCAGAATGTTCCCGAAGCTTGCAGGTGCAGTAGCTTTGAGAGTGGAGCTACAAAGTATCAGTTCGTTGCTCACAAGCTATACACAGGACTGGATTGGCTGCCTGCTTGTGAGTGCATGAGGGTGAGGATCAAGCTGTTGCCCACAAGCTGTACGCAGGACTGAGTTGTCTGCCTGCTTGTGAGTTGTATCGGAGTGCCCTTCTGAGACTGAGTACAAGACCCAGCTCAAGGACTGAATCCTGAGTCACCGCTCAGAGACCCAGCCCCGTGCCTTTCAGAGACTAAGTCCAAAGACCCAGCTCCCAGGCTTCCACTAGAGACGTTGTCACTGTCTCTGGAGATGAGTGTGAGTGAGACTCCTTAGTGCAGCGGGAACATAGCCAGAGGCCAGTGGAACCCAGTAAGCAGTGTGAGAGATCTCCAAAATTCTGCTCTGTGTAGCACCTTTTATTTGCTCTTCTGTCACTCCCATCTTCTTCTTGACCAATCCCAAAGGTGTGATTTCATCTCCACCCAAATGGAAAAAGGGTGATTTCACCTGCCACCTGATCAAAAATCTATACTTTTGATGGGTCCTTTGACAGGGGGTGGACACCTTAGAATCCATGATGGGAGGGGAACTGAGTGAGTTCAAAAGTTCAAAATCTTCCTCCATCTTGAGCTACTTTTCCAAATTACGTATCTGTTGAATCTGCTGACAGAGATATACCTATGGAATCTGCTAACCCTATGATCTCTCCATTTTCACTTGCTGAATGCCCTTTGAATACCAACTCATTTTAAACATTGATAAATGATGATTTATGAATTCTTTACTACTGATTATTACATATTATGCTGTTTCCAGCTTTATTTTAACATGAAACTTCTACTAGATTGCCTTACACTATTTTCTACCCATATGTGCCCTCATTCAATCAAGGTTTTTCTGTGATACTAAAGAGATGGGAAAAATCTCAGGCTACAGGCCCATGTGGTCCTGTAGCTTGGTGGCAATGATGCCTGATAGGACTTTCCATGGTGTGGTGAGGCAGGTTATTGGCCGGTAGTTGGACAGTGCTGTTCCCTTGTGGGGGTCTTTCATGATCAGCACTGTGCTTCCTTGTGTTAGCCAGTCTGGGTGGGAGCCTGCTGCTAGCAGCTGGTTCATCTGTGCTGCTAGGCGTTCATGCACTGCTGTTAGTTTCTTTAGCCAGTATGTGTGGATCATGTCCAGTCCAGGTGCTGTCCAGCTCTTCTTATTCTTGACCCGCTGTTGGATGTCTGCTACTATGATGGTTCCTGTTCTGGGAGATTGCTGTGGTCTGTTCTCAGGTCCTGCAGCCACTTTGCACTGGTGTTATGAGTCTTCTCTTTCTCCCATATGTTCTTCTAGTACTGTTCAGTTTCTGCTGTTGGTGGCTCTGCTGTTATTGTGTTGTTGCACTGCAGTTGGGAGTACACCTTGGATGGTTCTTTGGAGAACATGGCATTTATCTTTTTGGCCTCTGCTGCTCTAGCATATCTCCTTAGCCTGGTAGCCAGTGCTGTGAGCCTTTGTTTAGCGGACTCTAGGGCTTCAGATGGAGTCAGCCCCTTGTATTTTTTCAGTAGCCGAGTCTTATCCTTAATCTCTACACCCTTCTGTAGTTCCACCAACCAGCTAACTTCTCTCCGGGTTGCCTTGATCTTATTCTCCAACCTCATTTTCCAGGGTAGGTATGTACTGCTGTTCTTTTTGATCGTGTAGCCAAGCATCTCCAGGATTACAGAGGCTGTTGCATATACCAGTTCATTTGTTTGAGTTATGGTGGTAGTAGGAATTGCCATTAGGGCTCTATTGGCATCTTCTAGCATACTATCTGATGGTACTTCTCCAATGAGCCTTGGTAATCGGTCTCAAGGGCTGACTGTAGCTAGTTTATCCATGATTTTGTGCCTCATATCAGCTGCTGTGCTCTGTAATGGAGGGGGTGGCAGTGATGTTCCAGCTTCAGGTGGTGGTTGCACATCGAGTTGTACTTCTGAGTCTTCTTTTTGAGTCCGGGATGTAATGTGGAGTTAGTCTATCTCAAGTTGTGAGAGCAGCTTCCTCTTTACTATGTTGAAGCGTTGGTTAACTAGCTGTTTCTCAGTTAGTGTGGATGTAGGTCTTTTGTCCATCCATAGTTCCCTCATACGTTTCATAGATCCCCTCTCATTAGGTCTACTGTTTTAGTAGCATTCCATCAATTCCAGGTACCCTTGTCTCGTCCATGTATGGTTTGTTCCAGTAGCCCACTTATTGTCAGATTGTCCTGTTTCCCCAACATCTGGCACAGACGTTGTTAGTCCGGGCAACGTCCAAGCCGGCATGACTCTCCTCGTTCGTGTCACTCTCATATTCAAGGTAGGCAAGTGAGGCGTTAGGGGGTCTTTTTGCCCAAGAACCCCTTCTGGGAAGGTAGGCAGGTACCCACCAGGATTTGAACCCCAGTCTCCTGCATCAAAGGGTGTCACTCTTAACCACTACGCTATCCAGTCACCCTCAGATATATACACTATATATACTTTTATATCTATATATCTATCTATCTACAGTAATCTGATTTTTATGCGGATTATTGGTGAAATTGATAAACATGCTTTCATAGGCCATGTTCACACATGGGGTTATTTCGATACAAGTTGTTTCAAAACAATTTGTATCAAAATAACGCCTTATTTTGAAATAACTTATTTTGAAATAACAAAAAGTTACTTCAAAATAGGGAAAAAAGTGGGAATCGAAATAGCATGTTCACACTGTGGGCTTGCTATTTCGATTCAGGGCCAGGGCACCTTGGGAGGTGTGGCAACATGGCCGCCTCACTGGGCCATGTCGGCGGCCATGTTGTCAGCCAATCCCATAAAAGCTGGCCCCGACCTCACTTCCCTGTCCACTCAGGCTAACAACATGCTGCAAGCGATGGACTTTGCCCGGCAGCCCAGACAGCGCCGTGTGACCTGGGGACCCTCTGCCCACCTGCAGAGTGTCCTGCACATGCGGGACACTCTGTTTGTGGATGCAGAGGGTGCCAGGCTCTGCCC
The DNA here is from genome assembly GCA_007922195.1 of Podocnemis expansa. Taxonomy (NCBI): domain Eukaryota; kingdom Metazoa; phylum Chordata; order Testudines; family Podocnemididae; genus Podocnemis; species Podocnemis expansa. The sequence continues at coordinate 2,234,867 of ML682055.1, forward strand.
GAGGCTTTCATCAACCTTGTCTTCAGGGCAGAGCTCATGGCCGTGACCCTCTCCATGCCTCGCCAGGTCTGGGCTCGGGAGACCAGCCCAGACTGGTGGGAGTGGGTCGTCCTGTGCACCTGGGGCAACGAGGACTGGAGGCAGATCTTCCGCATGACCAGGGCCAGCTTCACTGTCCTGGTCACGGAACTCGTCCCGCAGCTGCGTCGCAGGGACACCCCCATGAGGCCTGCCATCCCCATGGACAAAAGAGTGGCCATCGCACTCTGGAAGATGGCCACTCCAGAGTCCCACAGGGCAGTGGTGCACTTCTTCAGGGTTGGGATGTCCACCATCTGCGCCATCCTCCGCGAGGTCGCCAGGGCCATCAACTGGGTCCTGCTGTGACTCCTGGTGAGAGAAGAGGAGCTGCAGGGCACCATTCCTGGGATGGCTGCCCTCGGCTTCCCCAACTGTGCGGGGGTCCTTGACGCCACCCACATCCCCGTGAGAGCCCCGGAGCACAGGGCCGCCAAGTACCGCAACCGCAAGGGGTACCACTCCATGATCGTGCAGCCCCTCGTGGACTACCAGGGCCTCTTCCAGAATGTATACATTGGATGGCCAGGGAGGGCCCACGATGTCAGGGTTCTCCAGAACTCTTCCCTATACTGGGATATGGAGATGGGCACCTTCTTTCCCCCTCACAACATCAATCTCGGGGGAGTAGAGGTGCCCATCTTCATCGTGGCTGATGCGGGCTACCCTCTGCGGCGTTGGCTCATGCGGCCATATGCAGGGCCCCTGGAACCCAGCTGGCAGATCTTCAACCACTGCCTGACCGGCTTCCGCCATGTGGTGGAGCGGGCATTCGGCCGCCTCAAAGCCCTCTGGAGATGCCTCCTCACCCGTCTCCACCTCGCAGAGAGGACCGTGCCCCAAGTCATCGGTACATGTGTGGCCCTCAACAACTTCTGTGACCAGCGCGGTGAGCCCATCCAACCGGCGTGGGAGGCTGAGGCCCGAGTCCTCACCGGGGGCTTCGCAGAACCCAGACCCGTGCCCACAAGGGAGCAGCCATCACAGCGAGCCCTCTCCGTGTGCGATGTTCTCCAGATCACCTTCACTGAGAAGGAACTGTGAGGGCCAGGCCTGCCCTGCGCCATACCACCCTTCCCCGTTCACCCACAGCCAGACCCCACCCGTCCACTTGCACTGTCAACTACCCCCAATAAAAACACTGAAAACCACAAAGGTGATTAAACAGGGGTTTATTTACAGTGGGGGTTTGGGGCAGGGAACGGGGACTTTGGGGGCTTTGGAGAGGGGGCAGCAACTTGGGATGGGAAGGGGGTGGAAAAGTCCAGGGGGCAGGAGGGAGTTCAGGCATGGCTTGTGGCGTACCCCGCCCACACCCACAGCCGCCCTCTTCCCGTCGTCGCCTCTGGGGAGGGCCAGGCGGCGAAGTCTTGGCGCGGTGTGGTGGGGCCCGCCGCTCTGCCAGCTCCCTGATGGCAGCAGCATGGTCCCATATGGCGGCTGGGAGCTGTTTCACCAGCTGCTCCAGCACCGGGGCCAGCCTGGTCTCGAGGGCCGCTGCGAGCCTGTCCTCCGAGGCGACACCCTACTTTCTGGTGCAGAGAGCAGCCTCCTGGCAACGCACCTGGTCCCTCCTCGCGGCCTGGGTGGCCACGTGCATCTCCTGGCTGAGCTCCTCGAGGCTCTCCAGAAGCTTGGCACGCGACCAGGGGGCCCTCCTCCGCTGCTGGGGTGCCTGGGGGCTCTGGCGTCCAGCTGCTGCTGGTGATGGTAGCTGGCGAGCAGCTCTGTGACCTACTGGAGGGAAGCAGAAAACACAGTTGGCCCTGCTGCCCTCTGGCCCTGTCTATTTGCACCTGTCTGCAGCACACACCCCTGCCCTGACTGCCATCAGGTTCCAGGATCCTGTGGGACATTGCCCTGAGGTGTGGTTCCCAGTCCCCAAAGCCTCGGAAGGAGGCCAGGACAGTATCCAACAGAGTACATTGGAGGACTCTGGGCAAAAATGTCTGGCTGAGGTAGTCGTTGGGGTTTAGGGGGCCCTGGACCACCTGCCTGTACAAATCAGTACTCTATGGCATTCCAGGCTCCTCTAACTCCTCCAATAAAAAGCCCGACAAGCCCCTGTATTTTAGACAGCCTGCCAGACTGGGAATGTGAGGATAAAAAGAAGAACAGGACAGTACAAAGGGGACAATGTCCTCCTTCTGCCCGCCATCTGGTGACCGTACCATGGAGACACACATGCTAGTGGTCCCCACGAGGGTGAGCTGGACTCAGCCATGCCTTGATCTAGGGGGTCTCCCAAGGCTACCTGCCAGTGGTGTGGCCTGCATGCTGTCCACCCCACCCAAGATGCGACTGCATCTTTACCAGCCAGCCCCTGTTCACCATCCCCAGGCACACAGGGGCCTGTAAGCCCGGTGCCACCCGTCTCCATGGGACCCATGGCCAAGGGGGGTTCTTTGCACCTGCCAACCCTGTGCCCTACCTCTCCCAGTGCCCAGCCCTCGCCCCCTCGCTGCCCGGGACCTGCTGGACAGGCCCAGCCCAGTATGCCTGGGGCTCCAGAAGTCCGTCGTGATGTCCCCAGCTGAGTGTCGGACCCAGGGGCGGTGGTTAGCCCCTGGTCCTCCGGGCTGCTCTCTGCCTCAGGCCCAGTGAAGAGGTCAAGGCTGCTTGGGGTGAACTCTGCCACAGGTGGTGGTGGTGCGGCCCGAGGCCCCCTGACGGAGACGTCAGAGCCTGGGGTGTCTGGGCCCAGTGAGGGGTTCCGATGGCATCCTGAGTCCAGAGCCTCAGCAGGGTGACCACTGGGTTCTGGACCTGGGAAGGCATGGAGCTCCTCAAAGTAGGGGCAGGTGGCGGAGCTACCTGCCCCCTGAAGCTCTCAGGCCTCCCTGATCTGGGCATGCTCCTGCTGGAGCAATTTTACTTTGCTCTGGACCTGCTCCAAGGTCCGACGATGGCCCACCTCTGACATTGCCGTGGCAATGTCCACGTACATGTCCCGGTTCTGGTGTGAGGACCAGAACCGGGACATGATGTCTGGCTTCTGCCAGACGCCCAAGAGGCAGCGGATGTCATCAGGGGTCCACACAGGGGCCCTGCGTCACCCCCCTAGCAGAGGTCCCTGCCTGGGATGCCATGTGGCTGTCAGGCTATAGCCACATTGCCTGCCAGGCACGTCCAGACAGGAACTTCCTGTTCCCCGGGGTGCTGAGCACCCTGGGAGGAAGGTCAGACGGTTGTTTCAAAACAACCATTGTTTTGAAAAAAACATGTTCCGACAAGATTGTTTTGAAACAATCGTTTCGAAACAACGTTGTTTCGACACCAAATGGGGTTTAAGTTGTTCTGCAACAACGCCGCTGTTTCGAAACAACGGAACCTGTTGTTTCGAAACAACAGTACATCGTCTAAACATGGCATTTCTTATTTTGGAACAACCTTTGTTGTTTTGAAGTAAGACTGCTGTGTGAACACATCCATATTGCAAATTTTATGGTAATTTTTATTTATTATTTATAAATGTGCTTGGATATATTCAAATTATTTGACAGAAATTTTATGGCATTTAAGATTCTTAAATAATTTGTCATATGCTTTTTTTTTCTATTTTGGAAACAATTTTGTATCTATCTATCTATCTATCTATCTATCTATCTATCTATCTATCTATCTACCTTTCTATCTATCTAGCTATCTATCTTTTGGCTGGAACCTAACTGATACCATTGTACCGGCACACAAGATTTTGTTTTACCTTTATCCTTCTTTCTTTTTTAGTGTCTCCTCTAACTTTGAGATGTACACGACTAAATTAGGTGACTACAATGCTGCCTTTCCCTGAAGATGTGAAGATGCTTTTTGCTGTTGTTGTGGTACAAGCCTGTTTTGATTAACTTTAACTTAGCAAGACTATAGTTATAGCTCCTGTCGCTGTTAGATTTATACTTGCTATGTGTGCAGTTGGTCCCCTATACCATTTGTTATAGATCTTTATTTATTAACAGCTTTATTACATGTGGTCTTCTTAACTGCCAGTTTACTTTTATTATAGGTATCACTTTTTGAAGACTTTTACAACCAATGATATATATTTCTTACCTGTGTGTGTTGTTTCATATACAAATGGAAAGTCATGATAGAACTTCTCCTTCGGTTAACACTTATTAATGGCCCTTTCCTTTGCTTGTTAAAGGTGAAATGTACATATTGGATTTCATAAATGTGATTACTTTTGTATTATTGGGTTGAGTCTTCCTTATCTTCATTACCATAGTAGTTGGGTATATTTGTAGGGATTTTAAAAGCAAATATGTATCCTCCTTATAACAGGAATTTAAAATAAATATAAACACACAGAGCTCTTTATTCCCTTAACAACATCATTATTTTTTTTTATTTTAAAACTGCATTAAGAACTTCAACGACATTAAAAATAACACTATTAATAATAATAGACAAGATTTCTTTTTTTAATCTAAAACTTATCATTAACATGTATTTTTATTAAATGGGCTTTAAATTTGAACTTCTCTGATTTCGCATTGTTTCATGTCTGCCTTTCCATTTAGGGCTTTTAATAGATCTTCCCCCAAGATTCCATGAACCTGTATGGGTAGCATAATAAGTCCAAATCAATGGATTTTGTTTTTTCTTCCTATCTGGATTTTAATAGGATGACTGATCTTTATTTTCCTAGTTTCTTGCCCTAATATAGACAGCTGCACTCTAATTTGTCCTGCTTCTGGTGGTGGAAGTTCAGATAGATTGACATTTAAAATTGATTTTCTAGTACTGGGAATTACATACAAATATTTAAGGTATTGTGTATCAAAATGTGATAGAGTGACTTGGGCCATTAGGTGTCTAGTGAAGATATCTCGAGTCAGTTGGACAATTAAATCTCTGCCTGGTTCCCAGTCTTCTCATTCTACAATGTTTTCATTTTCTCCTTGAGCTGCTTGCGGCAGATTAGCTGGTCTTCCCAGGTTGTTACACCAGAAAATCGAATCAATTAATTTATCAATTTCCAAACCATCCCTTAGTCCAGGATCTAATTTTGAAACCCTCGGGGGCAATGAGGGAGGACCATTTTTCACCTAAACGGACAAATACCAGTGCCCGGGATAAATGTCCCAAGTGGAGGATACGGCTACAGCCCACCGATCAAGCATGGACCAGAAGCAATAAAAGACTTAGAGCCAATGATTTGTCCAAGGCAAAAATCAGATTTATTGCAATATCTACTCTGAAAACTGACAAGGAACTTTTATTTGCTTCATGGATAGCTCAACAGTAATACAACACATTAAAACTATTCTATACAATTACAGCATGAAAAACAACACTTAGGTGCACCAAAGGAACATTCAGCGAGTGGAGATCAGGCACTTGCTGAATGGAGAGATCTCAACTCTTATTATTACTCCTTTAGATCTTAGTCTGGGTTTTTTATCTCACTCTTTCTAGGTAGTCTACTTATAATCATAAAGTTACTTTGTAAGGCTTCGGCTCCCTGGCAGTACTAAAATAATCTGAAGATCTTAGGGCTTTCTACTAGTGTTCCTCCCCTCCTTGGGACCCCTTTTCTTACCCCAAAAGTTGGAGAAAAGGCAAAGTCTCTCTCTCTGCGAGATGGTGGCTCTGCTCCTGAAATGGTGGCTGGCAGCTGCAGGCTGAAGGTCTTCTTCCTCTGGGTTTCTGCTCAGCTCTGGTCTGGTTGCCATGGAAACTGGAACTTAGGCACAGCTCAGAATGTTCCTAAAGCTTGCAGGTGCAGTTGCTCTGAGACTGGACCTACAGAGTATCAGTTCATTACTTACAAGCTATACGCAGGACTGTGTTGGCTGCCTGCTTGTGAGTTTTATCGGAGGCCCTTCTGAGACTGAATCCTGAGACCCAGCTCAAGGAATAAGTCCTGAGTCACCGCTCAGAGACCAAGCCCCGTGCCTTTCAGAGACTAAGTCCAAAGACGCAGCTCCCAGGCTTCCACTAGAGACGTTGTCATTCTCTCTAGGAGTGAGTGTAAGTGAGACTCCTTAGTGCAGCAGGAACATAGCCAGAGGCCAGTGGAACCCAGTAAGGAGTGGGAGAGATCTCCAAAGTTCTGCTCTGTGCAGAACCTTTTATTCACTCTTCTGTCACTCCCATCTTCTTCTTGACCAATCCCAAAGGTGTGATTTCATCTCCACCCAAATGGAAAAAGGGTGATTTCACCTGCCACCTGATCAAAAATCTATACTTGTGATGGGTTCTTTGACAGGAGGTGGACACCTTAGAATCCTTGATGGGAGGGTGACTGAGTGAGTTCAGAAGTTCAAAATCTTCCTCCATCTTGAGCTACTTTTCCAAAAGATATATCTGTTGAATCTGCTGAAAGAGATATACCTATGGAATCTGCTAAACCCTATGATCTCTCCATTTCACTTGCTGAATGTCCTTTGAATACCAACTTTGTTTAAACATTGATAAATGATTTATGAATTCTTTACTGCTGATTATTACATATTATGCTGTTTCCCGCTTTATTTTGACATAGGATTCCTATTAGATTGCCTTACACTATTTTCTACCCAACTGTGTCCTTATTCAATCAACGTTTTCAGTGATACTATCGAAATGGCAAAAATCTCAGGCTTACAGGGTCCTCTGCCTCCTCTGCTATAAGGATAGGGATGTCCTCTAGCTGTCTTTCCTCTGCCATCTCTCTCTCTTTCTCCTTTTTTTTTCTGTTTTTAGAATAATTTTAGAAAAAGAACTATTTAATATTTTGCATGTTGGAAATTTTTAAATCGTCTGTAAGTAAAATGGGAAGGGTGTTGCCCTGTGATTACAGGGAACTACAGCACTGAGCTTCTACTGGGAAGGTCGTATGCACAGATGATAATTAGAAGTTGATAGACTCCCAAATTTGGAAGGCAGGTGTTGCTCAGTTTTACTGTTATCCCATTATTCCAAATTTCTTCTCTCTTACCTAAAACCAGAGGAAGTTGGCTCTGTGTTGGACTTTTTCCTTCATTTTGGATTCTGCTTAAGCTGTTGGACTTTTTCTTTTCTTCTTTTTGTGGCTGGTGCTATGGTAGCTTTATGAGTCCAAAAAGGGCTTGTAGTTACAGAACTGCTGCTTTGATACAGCAGGGGCCTCACTCTCATGGCAGCCTGAATGGGAGTTTAACATCATAAGTGCAGTATTTGCTGTGTGTTGGAGCATTAGGTATTTACAGCTACAGATCTTTAGTCAAATGTTACCTTGGTACTGCAGGGATTTTTAGCCTACAAGAGGGTAGTGAGTGCTATTTGACTACGTGTTGGGGTTCAGAAGTCTGAATCTGAGATTAGGATTTCTTTTATAATTTATGGACTTAACTGGAGTGTCTCTTTAAGAGTTTTGCTGAGGTCTGACTTACTGTTACTAGGCAGATTTATCTGTTTGGACCCAGAAGTTTCCAGCATGTACTGTGTAGCTCTGAGCATGCTCCACAAGGTTCCCTACCAGTGAAATGGCCAGTGATCTGAGATCAAGCAGCCATCTTCTGGCAGTTGCCTTGAGGAGAGCATTTTATGCTCTGTACAAGGGAGAAGCTGAACCAAAAGGCACAATTATTTTCTTAACTCCATGGCCTCTTGTTTTCAGATTAGTAGCATTGTTTGCTTTCCAGCAAGGAGGTCTGGAGGTAAAAGGCAATTACAGGGAAGAGACTTTTGGGAAAGACAAGCGGTTTCTTTTAACTGTGTAGTTCAGGTTATGGGCTTAACTTCAGTTCTTGAGTACAATAAGGGGGGGAAGAGGCAATTATATGTTGTTAATGCTAGAGATGTACCTTTTCTGTATAACAAGGTTCCTATATATGTGTATATATAATTGATTATAGACTGAGTAAGCTGAGTGGGAGCAGTGCTTCCAACAGAGGAAGAAAGAGTCTTACTTCTGCTGCTAAGGAGGATAGAGCTGCTTCTTTTGACACAATGCTTTGGACTTGGTGGTTTAAGACCCTAATAGACTTATGTAGATGTTGCTAAATAGTCATTAGGTATTTTAAATCTGTATAGTAGTTATTCTGTTTTTTTTTTTTTTATTATAATGCTTATAAAGTTAGTGTTTAATATAGTTTATTTTGTTTTTTATTGATTTTGAACAGTTCCTTTACTGAGTTCCTTTAGGATTGGATTTTGGTCTTTAAGTGCTTTACTAAAGGAGTTTTGGGTTTATGGATGCAATCCTTTTAATTTAGAGTGCCCATATAATTTATGTCCGTTACTAGGCCCTAACTCTGATAGATTCTGGGGTACTTTATGTTAAGGGCTGATCTAGTATCACTTAACCTAGGTAGAAGAAGCAGAATACTGTCACCCCAGAAAACCAATCAATTTATCAATTTCCCAATTTCCAGACTGTCCACCAGTCTGAATCTTAATTTTGTACTCTCAGGGTAATGAGGCAGGACCATTCTTCGCCCAAACATCCGCACCCGAGATTTATGTCCCGAGTGGAGAATATGGCTACAGCCCGCTGATCAAGCACAGACCAGAAGCAACAAAAGACTTAGAGCCAATGATTTCTCAGAAACAAATAAAAGGTTTATTGCAAATACCTATTCTGAGGATTGACAAATAATTTTTACTCATTTCACGGATAGCTCAACGATAACATAATGCATTAGAACTATTCTATACAAATAAAACACTAAACAACACTTACATTTACAAAAGAAACATTCAGCAATTGGGGATCAGTCACTTACTGAATGGGGAGATCTGAGATCTTAATATTACTCCTTTAAAAACTTAGTCTGGGTTCCTTGTCTTACACTTTTTCTGGTAGCTTACATATTAACATAAAATTACTTTGTGAGGATTGGGCCCCCTGTCAGCACTACAACAGTCTGTTGTTCTTAAAGCTTTTATCACTTTTCTCCCCTCCTTGGGACCCTTTTCTTACCACAAGTTTAGAAGAAAAATGAGTCTCTTTTCAGATATTTGCAATTAGTGATTGAAGTTCTTTCCTCTCTGGCTCCTCTGCTCAGCTCTGCTCTGGTCTCCGTGGAAACTGGAACTACGGCAGCTCAGAAAGTTCTCGAAGGCTTGCAGGTGCTGCTGCTGTGAGACCCCTGCTGTGTTGGAGCTCCAAAGTATCCAGTCTTCAGTGCTCTTTGTTGCTCACAGACTTTACTCAGAACTCAGTTAGTTGCCTGTCTGAGAGTGCATGCAAGTATGAGAGTTTGAATGCCCTTCTGAGAGTAAGTCCGAAGACCCAGCTCAGAGACTAAGTCCTGAGGATGCCCTTATGAGACTAAGTCCCGCAACTTAGCTCGTACAGTTCCACCAGAGACATTATTACTCTCTCTGGGGATGAATCATAGAATCCTAGGGTTGGAAGGGACCTCATAGGTCATCTAGTCCAACCCCCTGCCAGAGGCAGGTCCACTCCCACTAAACCATCCCAGTCATGGTTTTGTCCAACTGGGCCTTAAACACCTCCAAAGATGGAGACTCCACCGCCTCCCTCGGCAGCTCATTCCAATGCTTCACCACTTGCCTAGTAAAAAAGTTTTTTCTAATATCCAGCCTCGACCTCCCTAACTGCAACTTGAGACCATTGCTCCTCATTCTGTCCTCTGTTACCACCGAGAACAGTCGAGCTTCATCTTCCTTGGAGCATCCCTTCAAGTAGTCGAAGGTTGCTATCAAATCCCCCCTCAATCTTCTCTTCTGCAGACTAAATAAGCCTAATGCTTTCAGTCTTTCCTCATAGGGCTTGTGCTCCAGCCCTTTAATCATTTTGGTTGCCCTCCGTTGGACTCTCTCTAGCATGTCCCTGTCCTTTTTGTAGTGGGGAGCCCAAAACTGAACATAGTATTCTAAATGTGGCCTCACCAATGCAGAATAGAGGGGAATGATCGCATCCCTTGAACTGCTGGTAATACTTCTTTTGATGCAGCCCAGTATGCCATTGGCCTTTTTGGCAGCAAAAGCACATTGCTGACTCATACCTAGCTTCCCATCCACCATGATCCCCAGGGCCTTTTCTACACTGCTGCTGTTACCCCAGAAAATCGAATCGATCAATTTACTAATCTCCAGACCGTCCCACAGTCTGAAGTTTAATTCGTAAACCCACGGGGGCAAAGCATTTTTCACCTAAACGGACAAATACTAGCGCCCAGGATAAATGTCCTGAGTGGGAAATACAGCTACAGCCCGCCGATCAAGCACAGACCAGAAGCAATAAAAGACTTAGAGCCAATGATTTGTCGAAGACAAAATCAGGTTTATTGCAGTATCTACTCTGAAAACTGACAGGGAACTTATATTTGCTTCACGGATAGCTCAACAGTACTGTAACACATTAAAACTATTCTATACAATTACAGCATGAAAAACAACACTTAGGTACACAAAAGGAACATTCAGCAAGTGGAGATCAGGCACTTGCTGAATAGAGAGATCTCAACTCTTACTATTACTCCTTTAAATCTTATCTGGATCTCTTGTCTCACTCTTCCTAGGCAGTTTACTTATACTCATAAAGTTACACTGTAAGGCTTTGACTTCCTGGCAGTACTACAGTAATCTAATAATCTCAGGGCTCTCTGCTAGCATTCCTCCCCTCCCTGGGACCCTTTTCTTACCCCAGAAGTTGAGGAAACAAAGTATCTTTCTCTTTGCAGACAGCTGCAGGCTGGAGCACTGCTTCTTCCTGGCCTCCGGTTAGCTCTGGTCTGGTCGCCATGGAAACTGGAACTTAGGCACGGCTCAGAATGTTCGGAAGCTTGCAGGTGCAGTTGCTTGCAGACCGGAGCTACAAAGTATCAGCCCGTTGCCCACAAGCTGTACACAGGACTCAGTTAGCTGTTCACTTGTGAGTTTTATTGGAAGCCGTTCTGAGACTGAGTCCAAAAACCCAGCTCAAGGATTGATTCCTGAATCACCGCTCAGAGATCCAACCCCTTGCCTCTCAGAGACTCAGTCCAAAGACCCAGCTCCTAGGCTCTCACTAGAGACGTTGTCACTCTCTCTAGGGGTGAGTGTGAGTTAGACTCCTTAGTGCAGCGGGAACACTACAGGAGTATCCTCAGCCCAGTCCAATCACAACAAGATGCCAGTGGTTTAGCTTCTTCAGGCAGAGAATAGCAAGAAACAGGATGGGATGGGGAAAAGGGATCTCAACAAGCCACCAGAGATGGGGTTCATTGCTACAAGTTCAACAGGGCTTTTGCAAGCTGGGGAGAAAACAAATGGGAGTCCTGATGGTTCTCCTCCAAGGTCACCAAATGTCCCCAGGGCTAGGACTCCATTTCCTACAGGGAACAAAGTTCTAGTTCTCAAACAGATCTTAATGTGCCTCAAGCAATCCTTCTCCAAGCTCCAAAGTGAAGACCTGGCTGTCACAGTGGCTTCTAGTGTGTCCAAAATTTTTAAGTGATCTGCTTTCTCAGAGGTTTCTCATTCTGGGAGTAAATTTTCAACTAAGTGTTGGCTTGTGCTCATTTCCTTTAAAGAAGTTTTGGTGGTTTTCCAAATCTCCTCATTGTTGGCCTAACATACTCATTTTGTTTACTAGTATTTCTATATCTGTACTGTTCAAAATTCCGAATCCCATCCCTGCTCTAACATGGCTGCCCCTTTGGAACTTTCAAGTGAGGGTTACTCACACTTGTGCAGTAGCCAAAGTTTTTTGAGATGTGTGTCCCCATGCTGCTCCACTTCAGCCGTGTGTGTGTAGCACACACCTTCAACTGGAGATTTGTGAGCAGTGCCCGTGGTGTGTGTGGGGGGGAGGCACATGCACTGCAGGGAGCTTGTGGCATCTTTTGCGCCATTTACAACATGTGCAACCCCCCGCCTCCACTTCCTTCTCTACCACGGGGTAAATAAACAAACACTAATCAGTTATACTCTGAAGTAAAGGCAAGGACAGTAGGTAGTGGAGCAGCATGGGGGGGCACACATCTCAAAGAACCTCGGCTACTGCACAAGGGTGAGTAACCCTCACTTCTTCTTTGAGTGGTGTCCGCATGTGCTCCACTTCAGGTGACTACCAAGTAGTTTCCTCAAGTGGAGGGAGGAACCTCGGAGCTTGTATTGTGTACAGATCTTAACACTGCAAGTCCAACGGGGGTATCGGAGTTGGTCTCTTATTCTATGTGATAATGTGTTATAAAGTTGTCTGCATGTAGCAGCCCAGAAAATGTCTGATATAGGTACCTTGTTCAGAAAGGCTGTGGATTTGGCCATGGATCTGCTGGAATATGTCCTAATGGTCTTGTGTGGTTCCATTCCACATTGGATGTATGAGATATGGATGCACATGGAGATCCACTTGGATAGTCTCTGTTTGGAGACAGGGTCTCCTTTTTATCATTCATTAATGCAGACAAAGAGTTTAGGTGTTTTCCTAAATGATTTGGTTCTGTCCAGATAAAAAGCCAGAGTGCATCTCACATCCAAAGTGTGTAAGACAGCTTGTTGTGTGCTGCAATGTGGCTTTGGAAAAAATGTGGAAAGATGTATTATCTGGTTGATATGGGAGAAAGATGTTACTTTAGGGAGGAGCTTTGGATGTGGCCAGTGGGAGACTTTATCTTTGTAAAAGACCATGCATAGTGGGTGTGCCATAAATCATGCAAGTTCACTGACATGTCTCGCTGATGTTATTGCGACTAGGAAAGCTACTTTCATGTGCATGTGGAGCAGGAGGTACATTGCCAGGGGGTTCAAATGGTGGTTTTGTAATTGTTTTGAGAACCATAGTAAGATCCCATTGTGGCACCAGGCGTCAAACACATAGGTACATGATCTGGATGCCCATCATGAATTGTTTGACGACTGGGTGAGCAAATAGAGATGAGGTTTGTAGAGACTCTTGGAAAGTGGATATTGCTGGAAAGTGTACTCTGGCAGTATTGACTGATGTATTTATCTCTTTTTATTGAAGCAGATAATGGAGATCTGGAGGAATGGGAACTGTCGTCAGCTTTGTTTCTTGTTGATTGCATCAAAAGGAAAATCTACGCCACCTCTGGAGGTATGGCTATCTAGTTGCAGGCTTCTGCTATTAAGAAGGATGTGTCTAACTGACTCTGAGCATTGTGATTCTATATCACTGAACCATCGAGGGCCCATGCTGTGAAGTGTATCCTATCTAGTTGAGTACGTAAGGTCCATCCTTTGATCTGTGACAGGAGGTTCTGTTACCCCATAATTTAAAATCTTGACTAACCAGCAGTCTAATCTTGTTATGATACCACTCTGGGATAAAGAGGGTGGGAGCAGTGCTGCCTAAATGGGTAAAAGCCCCTAATGGAAAATACAGCTACAACCCACTGACAAAGAACAGACATACAAAGCAATGAAAATAAAAAGGCTTAGAGCAATGGATTATTTGCAAACAGGTATTATTATTTATTTAAAAGATCTTACAGAAGTGTAATGAGATTCAGAGAGTGAAAAATACCAATTAATACCTGTATATCACAGTGAGCATTACAGAGTGACAGTTTTAGAATGGAATACTGCTCTGCTGAGTTATATTTCTTAATAGTATACACACATGAATACAGACTTAATAGTAAAACTAAACATTTTAAAACCTTATAAACAACTACCTAAACACTTAACAAACTATAGCATTCCACTAGTGAGGGCCGGTCACTTGTGGAGTGGAGAGATCTCAGGTCTTTCCTTCTGAGCACAATGATGGTTTCTCAACTTAAGCTTTTCCCGCTGGTCTACCTGGCACCACAGGCTGTTTTTGTATGGATCGGGTCCCCGTCAGCTGTTAGCGCTATAAGCAGTTCTGTACTTTCTAACCACGGTTTTTGGTCTAGGACCCTAGCCTGTGATCTTTTACCCTTCCTGGCCCCTTCTCTTACCACAACTGGATGTAATCAGGCCTTTAGGAAACCCTGTCAAATGGTCTCTTCTACTCTGTCCACTCAGCATTGTCACTCCACAGCAGTTCTCCTCAGTGACTGGAGACATGGTGGCTCACCAGTTTACTAAGGCTTACAGTTCTGCAGTTACTACTTTGTGTCAGCAGAGGTCTCTGTTGTGTTTATTGGGGATTCAGCAGTGTTCATATTTTAGAGCCCAAAGCCTCAGGATGGGACTCAGTAGGAACTCTGTTTCGACCGATACCATCATGCAACCAATTGGGCTTCCTTGGAAGCATGCACCTTGAGTCGGGACTCAGTTGGCCAAGTGGTGCAACCTCCTTAGAATGAAACCTTCACGCAACCTGTACCAGAGATGGTGAGACATGAAGTCCCCCAACTGGGAAGGGGGCCCCAGTTGTACCTTCTGGAAAATGTCTCTCAGAGAAAGTGAGACCTGAAAGGCTTCCCAAAAGAACTTCACTCTGCTGTACCCTCTGAAGTGGAGTGCCACCAGGACAAACTTAATGCTAGGATGCTGTATGCATGAATGCCACCCAGGACTTTTGAGCGAAGCTCAAAGCCATCAGTTGGGCCTGATTCTAGGGTGCCCTTTAGGGAAATGGTACCATCACACAGCAAATGTGTGCAGGAGTGCCACCCTGGACTTTTTGAGCAGAGCTCAAGGCTGTCAGTCGAGCCTGATGCTAGGGTGTCCTTTTTATCCGCTCCTGAGACTCTGAGCATTAAGGCAGGACTCAGTTCTCTGCATCGCTCAGGCACTCGCTGTACCCTCTGGAGACTCTTTTACATCCAGGACTTTATTGAGCAAGTGCTCGAGGCCACCGAGTCAAGTCCAATGTTAGGATGGTCTCTTAATCCATCAGAGGCGTTGTTATACTCTCTGGGGGTGGCTGAGAGTGAGACTCCAAATGCAATAGGAACCACAACCAAAAGGCCCCTTGGCGCCCATTAGGAGCAGCAGAGATCTCCGAAGTCTAACTGCAAATGCTGCTCCTTTTATATAACTCTGAACATCCTTTCATGTCCCTTCAACCAATCACAAAAAGGGTGATTTCATCCTTTCGCCCACATTAGGAATGATGACTTATTATCTGAATGGCCTCTTCTACCTCGTTTCAACCAGTCTTGGTCAGTCAGCTGGGGGGGGGAGTGAGGGAGGTCAAAAGTTTAAATTTTCCCCCATCTTGACCTTATTTCTCTAGTATCGACACATCTCTATAACCACTCTTTTTTGTGCCACGATATATCTTACAAGAGAAACAAGGTCTGTCCATGATCTACATGTCCAGGATTGCCCTGGATTCACTTGATGAGAGAACGATTGAGCTCATTTAAAGGGCCAGCATTTACTTCCATTCCTTATTTCAGATGCTACTTATCTTGAATGCTACTAATTTTGCACTGTCTAACTAATTATTATATGTTATTTTAACTTACTTTAATGAAAACTTCTGCTAGGTTGCCTTCCACTATTCTCTACTTATAGGTTCGTTTATTAAATCCAGTTTATTTTCATATTAAGGAGATGGCAAAAATCTCGAGCTACAGTTCGGGATCATTGGAAGGATGATAGCTGGCTCTTCAGACATCCAGAGAAGATAAGTGTACCAAGTCTGTCTCAGCCATGCTGGAGCTATCATTATTACTTTGGCCTTGTCCTGTCATATCTTGCAAATTGTCTTGGAAAACATGGGAATTGGGGAAAAGGCATACTGAAGTGTCCGATCTCATTTGAGGAGGAACATATCTTCCCCTTGAACCCTCTCCTATTCCTGCCCTTGAACAGAAATCTTGTCCATTTTTTGTTTGAAGGTGTCACAAAGAGATCTGTTGTGAGGTAACCCCACTGTCTGAATATCTGAAGAATGATTTTGTCATTCATCTTCCGTTCGTGAGTCTCTGAAAATCGTGCTCAAGGTGTCCGCAGTGATGTTTTCCTTCCCAGGCAGGTATATGGCCGATAATTGCATCTTGTGGAAGATGTACCAATTCCAGGGTTTTATTGCTTCCATACCTAGCGACTTGGAGCATGCTCCTCCCTGCTGGTTGATATAATACATGCATGCTATGTTGTGTGTCCAAACTTTCATGGTCTTTCCTGCTATGATTGGTAAGAAGTGGAGGCATGCATTTCAAAATACATGTAATTCTAGTAGGTTTACATGTAGGTGCTTCTCCTGTGCTGACCACTTTCCTAGGGTTGTTATTTCCTGAAGGTGAGCTCCCCAACCTATCGTATGGTCATGGAGTGATTGGTTTGGGTCATGAAAGGGACATGCTGTAAAAAGTTCTTGTTCCTAATCCACCAAGTTAAGGTGTCCTTTATAGATTTGGGATGGAGAGAAGATGATGAAGTCGGTGTTTCTGTGGTTTGTACTTTATATAAAAGCATATTTGTAGAGGTTGTATGTGTAGTCTGGCATGGTAAAACTAGATATGTTGTTGTTGCCGTGTGCCCCAGCATCTGCATGCATGTGCAGGCAGTTAACATCAGAGAAGCCTCCACGGTGTGTACCAGATTTCTGATGGGTTCAGATTGGTCTAGTGGAAGATATGCTTTGCCCAAGGGTGTGTGTATTTGAGCCTGTATGAAATGAATATCCTGTTAGGGACATAGGAAAGATTTTTTGTAATTTATTGCAAAGCCCAGCAAGTAAAAAAGCTTTTCTGTTATGTTTATTGCCTGCTGTGCTGCTTGAGGTGATTGTGCTTTTCTTAAACAGCTATCTAGGTATGGAAAAATTATGATTCCTGCTTTCCGAAGATGTGCAGTGACAACAACCATCAACTTGAGAACATCCTTGAGGCTGTACATAGGCCAAATGGTAATATTGTGTATTAGTAGTGGTTTTTCCAGAAATACAAATCATAAAAACTTCCTGTGTCCTGGATGAATTGCAACATGAAAATATGCATCTTTGAGGTCGAGGGAAGCTAAGCAGTCCTCTTGTTCCCATGTGGAGAGCATGGTAGAAAATATAACCATTTTGACCCTCTGGATTTCAGTGAACCTGTTCAACCTTCTGAGATCCAAGATAGGTCTCCATCCCCCTATTTCTTTTTGGTAAAGAAATATTGGGAGTACAGCCCCTTGCCAATGAACTGTGTTGGGACCTCCTCTATTGCTCCAATTAGAAGGAGGCTATTTATCTCCTCCTGTAGGAGGTATACGTGAGACGGGTTCCCGAAAAGGAACAAGGAAGGAGGGGGGGAAGTGTGTTTTGATATCAAGGTGTTACCCCAGAATTTAAATCTGCCTAAATCTTTCAGTTGTTAAGGCAATTCTTTTTGCTCACCTGAAAGGAAAATTGAAACTGAAACTGAAACCTCTGTATTCTGGGATAAGCCCTAGTGTAAAGTAAGGGTACAGCCCTCTGATCAAGAACAGACTTAGAGCAATGAATTCTTTGAAAACAGGTGTTAACATTTATTTTACAGAATTTTCAAGAATACAATCGAATTACAGAACTGAAAATGTGCAGCTAGCTAATTAATATTATTTAATGATTAATTTAAGATATTCAATTTAGTAATAAAAGTATTCACTTAACCAACTGGTTGATTACAGTGAGCCAATACAAATTGACAGTTACAGTAGAATGTTAGCAACTGAAATAGAACGCTTCACTACTGGGCTAGACTACTCCTAATTACATGTACATGGTTACAGACTTAACAATACATTTAAAACACAGTTAAACATAACAAATACCTAAAAGACATAAGAAACTATAAGATTCCACAAGTGAGGGCCAGTCACTTGTGGAATGGGGAACCTTACTGAGAACACCTCTGCTCTTTTGACAGGTACATCAGGCTGGTCTGGTCAGGACTGGGTCTTCTCCAATGGTTTCTGCTGGGCTTCTGGTCCATGTGCTGCTGGGTCAGTATTGCTGCTTCTTTGAGTGGGGCTCTGCGTCTGCTACACTGTTCTCTAAACTAAGCTAACCACCCTATAAGACCCCATTCTTACCAGAAACAAATAGAAATCATTCATTTCTCTTGCTTGCTCTGTGTCTCACTTGGTCTGGTGCTGCTATTCTATGTTCTCCTCAGGCAGAGAACTACAGTGGCTCTAATAGCCCACTAAGATTCACAGCTACAGAGTTCTATCTAAGCGCTGCTCTGATCCTACAGGGGTCTCTGCTGTGCTAATTGCCTGGACGGGAGTCTAAAATTGTAAATGTAGTACTGACTGCAGGCTATAGCTTCAGGAATCTGGATCTGATGTTTTCACAGAGACAAAGGACAACCTTGGGGTCTAGGTCTATAGTCTGGACTTATTTAGCAGAGTGATCCAGCCTGTAGCATGTCCAATGACATAGATCAAGGTGCTCAAGGACCCATAGGCAGGACTCAGTTAGCTGTGTGGTCCTGAGGTTTTCCTAAGAGTATCAGACCTTTGGGCAGAACTCAGTTAGCTGCATGGTCTGAACTCCTCAGCAACCCACAGACGGTAAGACTATGAGCTAAGCTCTTTATCCCACACTGAGACTCTGAGCATAAAGGCAAGACTCAGTTAGCTGCATTGCTCAGGCACTGAGTGTACCCTCTGGAATGAGAGCTGAACACCAGAGACAGCTAACACTCAGCACGGCCAGAATGGCCCTTAGTGTATCCTCTGGAATGGGAGAAGATCTCTGAAGTTCTGCTGGGACTGCTGCTCCTTTTCTGCAACTCTGAACACCCACTCACATCCCTTTAACCAATCACAACCA
This sequence comes from Podocnemis expansa, assembly GCA_007922195.1. NCBI lineage: Eukaryota > Metazoa > Chordata > Testudines > Podocnemididae > Podocnemis > Podocnemis expansa. Next base: position 2,253,507 of record ML682055.1, read on the forward strand.
GTCAACTAGGAGGGGGAGTAAGGGAGGTCAAAAATTTACCGAAGGAGTAAAATAAGGCATTGGCATGATCCACCTCCATCTTGTTTAAGGGAGGGGTGGTATGAAGGAGTGGTTCCAGTAAATTCTAGGGTGAGGGTGGAGCTGTTAAGGGAGTAGCTGCATTCTAAAAAGTGGAAGACATGTCACGGCATGCTTCTTTAGAATGTTACTGTTTCACAAAATAGAGACTGGTTAATGGCCCTTTTGCAGAATGCTACATTTGCCATACTTATCTAAAAGTATCCTACTTTAATTAAACACTTCCTAACTTTAACTGTTACTTAATGACTGAGTTAACACCTGTGTTAATACTAATTTAAAGCTCTTAAAATAATAAAAGTAAAAATAAAAGAAACCTTTTCCAGTCTGCCTTTTAGTATTTTGACTCTGATGTTTACAATGAGCCTGGGACAAATGTTGATGATTTCTGTAACCCACTTGTGCAATGCGATATTTCTCCATCGGTGAAGGAAAGAAAACAGTCTGTAGTTGAGGAATCGAGGTTTTATGGTGGTAAAATCCTGATTCGGTATGAGAGGGTCTAACAAACCCACAGCCAATTCCTCAGAACTGCTGTTTTGAAGGAGGCAACTGGGTGTTTGATGATGATTGGTTTGTTTGTCTGCATCATAGCTCTTGCCTTGATCTCGATCGAGAATTGTCAAGCCTCCTATTTTGATGAAACTGTGGATATCTATTGTTGTGATTTTGATATCTATAGTTTCTTTTTCTTGTTGTGGGAGTGTAAATACACAATGTACAGAGAATTGCTCTGGAATCCTTCATTTTATGCATTATTTTCTCTGAATGGCTTTTTATCAAATGGCATGTCCTTGATGGTGGCTTGCAGCTGTTTGGGCTGTCCAGCTAAGTGAAGCCAGGAAGACTGGCACATAACCACAGCAGTATCAATGGTTCGTGCTGCCATATCTGCAACATCTAATGAAGCTTGAAGTGCAATTCTTGCTGTTATTAATTTATTAATGAATTGAACTATTCTTTTTTTGTCTTCTGGAATATGATTAATAAACTCAGATATTTCTGTGTAATTGTTGTGATCATAATTTGCCAGTTTTGCTGTATAATTTGCCACCCCTAGTTACAACATTGCAAAGATGTCTACTTTTCTCCCCCAGGAGGTTGTCTTTCTTATCTTGTCACCTGTTGTTGATTTATTATGGTTTTGTTTTTTGTTTCTATAAGGAGAGAATTTGGTTGTGGATGTGTGAAAAGAAACTCATTGTTCTTTTGAGCAAAGAAGTAGTTCTTATCAGTCCTCTTGCTTGTTGGTGTGGCAGTAGCTAGGTCTGATATATATATATATATATTTTTTTTTTTTTGCTGTTTCCATTATTCTGTCATCCATTGGTAGGGCAATCTTTGCAGAAGTTGAGGATTGTAATATACTGTAGGGTTTATGTTGAGTCATTGATGGTCTTGTCAGGAAATGCCCATGCTGTCAGCCACTCTTTTAAATAGTTCTTGAAATTGCTTCGTGTCATCAGCATTTGAGTGTGGAGCGACAACAATCATTTCATCTGGGGTAGCTGATGCAGATCCTTGTACTGTTGATTGCCCACAATTGAATTCTCACGTCAGACAGGCAGCTAACCAACAGTGACAAGTTCTGATTCTGGTTGGGCAGAACCTGTGTGTGAAGGGTTAATGTGAAGGAGTCATGTTGCACTGGGCAACTCAGAGGTAATGCTAGCCTACTTAGTCAGAATTCAGAATGGAGCCCACAAGAAGAACTAGCTACATCAACTGTTCTCCTAACCTTCCATAAGCAGTGGGTGTTATGCCTTCCACACTGATTCCATCACTATCTAACCCTCCCTCTGTGCCACCACATGCACGATCAGGGAGAATTGAATGGAAGCTCAAGTCTGCAATGTCTCCTTGACTCTCTCCCTTCCCCATACACACCTAGACAACAGCAAATAAAATCAAGCCTATACAGTTAGAAAGATGGGGTAGTGGCTAGAGCCTATGTGGAAACAGTCTGTCTGGGCCACAGTTCCTTCTCTGAGGGTGCTCTGTGAGCAACATAGCTCTACACCATCACCCACTGAGTGTGTGTGCCAAACCTCAGTTTTATCCATAGTGTCTTACCTCACTCCTAATTCCTATCATGCTCCCCTGAAACATTCGAGGATCCATACAGAGTTTATGGTACTGTGAAAAAGATTACCTCTTGGGAAACCAAAACTGGCAGTGAAAAATAACATTCCTGTTATTGCAAATTGTGTAGAGAAATAAAGCAATTCCTTCATGCTCATCTCTTTCTCTGCTACAATATCTGTCCACTGTCTTCAAGCATGTACAGATTAATGAGAAATTCAATACCAGATCATATTCTTAATAAAGATTTTGATCCCACATTTGAGATTCCACTGAATATGAATAATTGTCTGAGATTCTATTTCAATACTCATTGTAGTCCACTTTAAGATAAAAGCCAGAGATACAGATAGCCCGTATCACTGCTTTCCCATAAAACTGTGTAAGCAAAATCTAGCCCTGATTTTATGGCGATTTCTTTTTAATTTAATTGGAGAGCTGTCGCCTCATTTTTGAAATGTTTCACTTTTCTGTGCAAATTATCAAGATCTAAGTAATTAGGTTTAGCTGTTACAATTGTTCATAATTTTCCATGTAGTGCAGTCATTTTCCTAAATAAATGTGGTATTGTGAAATCTCCTGCGGCTTCATAAATACATTACTAATAAGTCAATCATCAGCATGTTAATTAAATGTTTTTTTAACCAGCTATTGACACAATTAGGCTTGCTCTGATTTCTTGCTTGTGTTGCCTAAGAAGTGCTATAGAAAAACAACAACAATTAATTATATTTTGCACAAAAAAGCTTGCTCTTGTCACTTTAACCCTTATGATATATGGAAAAGGATTACAACTTTGTTTAGAGCAATAAAGAAACAAAATAACCTTCCCCAAATAAGGGATGTCGAAGAGGACAGATTTAACATTAGGAAAGAATAGGGCCTACTATATGTAAAATATCAGAGGAAGATGCTACATTGAAGCCCCCCTAAATTTGAAGATACCCCTTTTCCTGACTGACTACAAAAGCAGTAAGTCACATGGTATGCAAATGGAACAGTCTTTTTGTTCTTGTCAGACTGAAGGAGAGACCACACTAACAACATCTTGCACTCTGGTTATTGCCTAGAAATTAAGTGACTCAACTTGGCCTGGTCATGCGCCATCTTTTGTGCACCAATCCATGAAGTCCAGAACATCTAGATCCTGGAGATCCTCTTCCCCATGAATGAACCTACTGGTGACATAGACATGTTACAGCTGCTTCTGTAGTACTTTCTCTAAAGATATTGGGACAGGGTGGCCCTGATGATCCCCAGGTGATACACCATACACAAGGAGGCTAGTAGCTGGTGCCCGGCTCATCACTGGATGAAAGCCATTGCTGTGTCACCTCCACACAATTGTACTTTGAGCAAAACTTATTGTATAAGTCCTGAAACAACTTGGCTTTCTAGGAACATAATCCCTGGCCCTTCTCCTGATGACAATACAGTAATGTTCCACTGAGGCCCTTTTTATGCCACTCTGAATTTTATGCTTCCTTAGTCAGGTGCAGCAGGCCTTGTGTAAGAAAAGGAGTCACAGCCATAAAGATAATGGCCAATGTTCTCTCTCAGTTAAACGAGATGAGTTATGCTCAGGTACTCCACTGACTAGCTAAATGAATTGTTCTGGGTATAGATGAATATCAGATATACTAAACTTTAGAGGTTACAGAGAATTGCCACATTTCGTTAACAGAGTTTGTGATGCAAGTTTATACGGTTCACTCTGAGTACTAAATATGAGTAAACTTCACAATGTGACAGAACTTCAGGTCAGGCTAACTGTGAAACAGAGATTTCTCGACAAATATGCAATAGAAGGAAGTAAAAATGAAACACAAACATCTTCTTTAAGGAACGTATGCAAAACATAGTGTTCTATTTAGTCCCAGCTAGGGTTTTATTATACCTGCAAGGAGGCTGACTCATCTTGCCAAAGCAGGAAGCAGGAGAGCTATATATCATGCTCCAGTGAAGAAATCCATTCACTTCTAGAAGTTCCAGAAGGATGCAAAAGATGCCTAGCTTTCCAGAAAGAAAAGGTAAGAGCTGCATTCATTTTACTTAAAACTTGGTGAGCCTATTTTCAGGTTTAAAAACATAGTCTCCTACAAAGAAGACTGAAATATACTCTTTTTATTTTTATTTTTATTTTTCAATAAAATGAGAAAGAGTAAAAAACACTCAAAAGATTAGCAAAAGCAAAAAGAAAATATGAAAAGAACCAAGAAAAAATGAAAAATAGCCAGCAGTTAAGCAGGAGTATTAAATAATACATGTATTTAAATTCCAGTTCCTTGGGTACACTGTTGGCTTAGATAATACTTTTCCCAGGGCAGGGATCCTGTCTGTCTCTACATACCCATAAACTGCATCACACACACAGAAAGCATCCTAAAGAACAATAATAGATAATATAATAATAAATCATTTTTAAGTGATAATAAATAATAAATGGGATTGCACTTTTGTAACGAAGAGAGGAAAATAGCTTGGTTTGTATGAATAGTTTAGACTCAGTTCAGTCTTTTCAACACTTAGCCTTTGGGAGAGGAATGAAAGCACACACTAGAGATTTTCTGTCTGTAATGCTGAAATAAAATGAGCTGTAGGTGCTCAAGCAGTGATTGGGCAATGATGCCCTTGGATGACTCCAATGAAGACAATGGGACTTTGCAAAAGTACAGTGCATGGAGCTGATTGCAGGATCAAGCTCTAAAATTGAACCCTGTGAGCAATTAAGTTTCCTAGAAGTCGGGAGTTAGCAGCAGGTTGGATCACTTGATCATTCACCATTCAATTCATTCCCTCTGAAAGACTAGGATTGGTCACTCTTGGAAGACAGTATACTGGAGAGGAACCATTGGTTTGACCCTATGTGACCTTCTTTAGTACATCTTCTAAGGCAGTGGTTCCCAAAGTCTGTGTTGGGACACATTCCTGTGTCACCACAAAGCAGTAAATGGGTTGTGAAAAGCCAGAGAGCCGGCTTGATTCAGCCTGTGGGGGTAGTAGTGGGCTGGTGTGTACTGTTGAGTCACAATACTTTGCCAAGTGTGTCGTAACCCACAAAAGGTTGAGAACCACTGTTCTAAGGTTTAAGCATTTTGTAGAAAGTGTCTATGTGACTTAGCAGTAGGAGTCCCTTTGAACCTCAGTCGGATCCCTCAACCATTTTTGTAACTTTGTAGAAATCATATACAAAATTCATTTGCATTTTTTCTTACAAAATGTTAGAATGAAAATTTTCTGCTCTTTCTTTTGGAGTGATTTCTCAGTTCTATTTGCAATTTTAACTGTATTCATAATTTCAGTGGCATGGTTATTTTCTGGGAGAAAATCCCACTTTGTCAGATCGAAGCATCTGGCAAAGTGGGGTTTTCTCCCATGAAAGCTCATGCAAAAAATAAATCTGTTGGTCTTTTAGTACTACATGACTTCTTGGGTTTTTTTGTTTTGTTTTGTTTCGTTTTTTTGCTGGACTAGACTAACACAGCTATCCCTTTGAAAATGGTTATTTTGACCTCAGATGATGCCACAGCATATATTTTTACACCAGAATTTTCAATGCCAAAATTATTTGCATGTGCAAAATTATTTTATTGTTGCCTTCATACAAGCTTAGTTTGCTCCCAAAAATGGCATATTGTTATTTAACAGTTGCCTTTTTCCTTTAAAGATTTGAGCATAGCCACCAGTTTAAATCCTCCCAGGGTGTAGCTAAAAACATAGTGAAAGAAAAAAATCATTTTATTAAGAATATTTCTTTAATCTCAAGTATTGCAGGAGTCATGCATCACATTGCATTTGTATTTAGTAAGAAAGATAAATAAAACATAAATAAAGATAGTAAATGCATGGTAATGATTTTTAGAGTCAAACACTATCAAAAATATATTACCAGAGAAGAAAATTTGTGTTTCTTAACCCCAAAAATATAGTGTTTATATGTTTTAGAGAGTAGGGCCAGATCTTTAGCAATTGAAAACCAGCATAGCTGCATTACCATCTAAGGAACTAACCCACAGTGAATCCATATGTCAGAGAGAGATGATATTCAAAAACTTTGTATGCTTGTATATGTATCTGGAAAGCTGAGATTTGAACCTTGGTTCTAAAGTTGCACAAGACACAGTATTAGGACAGTTTTGCTAAAGCAGAAACTCTTATCATACAGTTGTAGAAGGTCCCTTATCTTCTGTGTGGGTCAGCAAGTAGTGGATAATATCATAATTTTAGATTGTCAGCACCTCTTACCAGGTAAGTCTCCAAATAGATAGTACCTTACTTAGCCCAAGAGGAATGCTGGCAGACATTCAGGGTATATCTGTACTGACTGCAGCAAATTCGCCGCCATCGGTTTGCCCTTCTGGCAGCGGATCGTGACAAGTATGAACTCACTGCACCGCTCCCAGAAGCTGATCCCAGAAGCCCTGGGGGTCAGGGGGCATAAGGGAAAGCCAGCCACAAGTGATTTGTAGTTGGCTTTCCCCTGATGTGTACTGGTGGCTTAAAAAGCACTGCTAGTTACGCAAGGAATTTTACATTTCTTCCGTAACTTGCAGCTGACTGCCACTGAAAAAGCCCTAAGTGTAGACTAGGGCTCAGATAGTGGAAGACATAATGCACTGGGTTCCTAGCTGCTGTAAATGAGTGTCACTGCACTTTCCAAAGGGATAGTCATGTCAGTCTAGTTCAGCAAAATGAACAAGGAGTCTAGAATGACACCGCTACCTATTTCAAACTTGTCAACATGCAAAACACTTAGTACAGCCATTTGAAGTGGAAATCCTTGCTGCTGCACTAAGCTGATGGAATAACATCCACTTACAACAATTGAGGATTTGACCCCTTGTTTATAGTGCCATACAAGCAATTTCATGAGCAGCAGTGCTTGCTATGCCAGTAGGAAAAAATGCATCCTGTTTATCCCCAGGATCTCTGTCAACATGATCTCTTTTTGCAAGTTGCTCTACAGACTCATTCCTGTGGCATATGGAAATGTCAGCTAACCCCACTGTCATTTTGCCAGGAATAAAATGAAATTTAAGACATCAACATCCACCTAAACTGAACCTAATATTAATCTAATAATAAATCTAACTGGTATCATGCCTTGAAGCCTGCTTAGACTGAGGGTTGGGCAGAGTGCCAACCACTAGTCCAAGCCACTTAAACCACAGGTACTGTGAGCCAAAACCTGAAAGCTGATCCTAACTACAAAGCCAGGGAGCAAAGATCCCTAGAGATAACTGGTCTTGAGCCTTACGGGGTTTGAAAATAATTCCCAACCCTTTTTGACTTGCCCCTATGATCAGACAGAAATGTAATGTAAAGAGTCCAGCACATGCTGCACTTGTTAGAAGTCCTGTCCAGTGCAAGACGTGGGCAGCTGACTTCAGCACTGATTAGGGTTCCCAGATGGACCTCAAAGGCAGCCCTGTCAGTACCATATGAAAGCTATTACTGTGTCCCCTTCACACAATGCTGCTCTGAGCAAAGCTTCTATAACAGAAGCCTTAAACAAGCCCATCTTTCTTGGGCCATAATCTCTGGCCCAGCTCCTGATGACCCCACAGCAATATTCTGGTACAGATTGTTAACCACCTACCCTTTGAACGTGAAAACAGACCACATCTCAATGTTTATTCATCTCAGTTATTCAGCTAGACTGTGAATAGGACTATTGCAGACGTTGCCAAACCGCAGCTCACAAGCCGCATGCGGCTCTTCCAAGAAAAATTATGGCTCCCCAAAGTGCACAACAGGTAAGGGCGGCATGATTGGGAGACAGGGGCGAGAAGTATGCAAAGGTCGGGGACCACAGCAGCATGGTAAGAGCCAGCAGGGAAGCAGGGGATGGTCACTGCTGGCAAGGAAAGGCAGCGTGGTGAAAGCCGCAGCATGGTGAGAGCTGGCAGGGAAAAGCAGCGTAGTGAGAGCTGGCAGAGAAGCGGGGGATAGTCACTACTGGCAGGGAAAGGCAGAGTGGTCAGAGACTGCAGCGAAGGGCAGCATGGTCCAGCCAGCAGGGAAGGGTGGCGTAGTCAGAGCCACCAGGGAAGGGCAGCAAGGTCAGTATTGGGGTGAACAGAAGTATGGCATGGTCCAGGAGGGCAGAGAAGGAGCAGCGTGGCAAGAGACTCCAGGGAAGTGACAACAAGGGTGGAGGAGGGAAGTGCAGCATGGTTGGAGAAGCCCCAGCATGTTTGGATTTTCTCATGGGGCTTAATGCAGCTTACTCGCTGTTAAAATAAAATTGTGTTTTACAAGTCCTAAACATGATGTGGAATACTGAGAAATTACTATGCAAAGGAGAAAAGTTTAAAACTGAATGTAGATTACTTTCAATTTTTGGCACAACTTACTGCTGTGAAGCATTGTATTCCACAATGACATTCAAAACATTGTGCAATCCTTAGAGATCAGCATCTGAGAGAGCTTTTACCTACTGCATTGGCAAGTTACTGCCCAGATTTTAAGAAAACTGGCCACAAGCCTGCAGTGTTTTACATCTAGTTTTCATGGTAACCTTAAGTAATTATTAGAATCTGACGTTAGTAGGATCAATATTTGTCCTGTTTTTACAATAAAGTTAAAGTACGGAATGAATTTTAAGCTTAGAATCATAGAATCATAGAATCATAGGGTTGGA